>CABHPQ010165713.1:0-33043 GCA_902168405.1 Peromyscus aztecus | reverse complement strand
TTGAATGAATACTGCAAATGTAATCTATGAATACCACAAATGTGATTAATATCATGAGTGTAATTAATGAATATCATGAGTGTAATTTTAAAAATAAATAAATAAAAATAAATAAATAAATATTTTTTTTCATGGCTCAAGACAGCTACAAATTCACTGATTTTAAGACCTAACCCAGGCTGGTTGTGTCTATAAATAAAGCTTTATTGGAACACAGAGACATATGTTAATTCCCATCATTCATATGTCATCTGTGGTTACCTTTTCACTATCATGACAGAGTGAGTAATTGCAACAGACCTCAAGGTCCAAGGAAACCAAAAATATTCACTACCTGACTCATGACAAAAAAAAAAAAAAAAAAAAAAAAAAAACTTATCAACCCTTGATAATTAATAAATTATTATTGTTGTTAATACAAATTAGATTTGAATTTTAAGTAAAACGTAATGATTCCATAAAATTCAATGCACAAGGCTTCATAATTCCTAAACTCCTTGTAACACTTACAACACGTATAGTGTATAGTCCCGAGTTTAGTAAACTGGTGCATCCTGTCCGGTAATATTTTCATTGATCAGCAGAGGGCGAGCTTGGCCCAACAAATCTGTATACAATGCAAAGGGTCCTTTAAGTCAGTCAGCCTGGCAAAGTTTAGAGGCGCTGTGAGTATTCTAGCTTTAACAGTGGCGAGAAGAATTAGAAGAGAACTAAATGTCTGTTCTACTGTTATCTAACACTTGCATGTTCATCCGGAGAGGAAGCAGCTCCTCCACATCGCCCTCCCTTCTCTCAGCCTTGCAGGGACCATGAATATTTCAATCAGCAGCAGCAGTTTGGCTGTAGAAACAGGGATTTTTTCCACCACGATGACACAGCACACCAAGCGATAGTGGCTGCTCTTTCTCCACCCTCCATCTCTTCGCACTGCTGCCTCTCTGCAGACCAATGCCATTAGCGCGGAGAGAATCATTGTCTATTGTACGGAAATATAAAAGACGATCATTAGAAGTTCAGATTTCTTCAGTGGCTCCCTGGTCTTACTGATCAACACGGGAGCTGTCTGAAAAGTGAACCATTTCCAAGAAGAATGTCCTGCAGGACTAAAGAATGCTGGGGCCCTCAAGAGAGCCTGAAAAAAAAACGCCTACCAGCAGGCCAGACAAGGGCTGCAGGTTGGGGCCTCTGCTTTGAAAGACCTGATTAATGTGAGGTCTTGTTACCTGCACTATCATTGTTTTGTTATGAGTGAAAGGTTTCGCATTCTTAATTTGTCTTGGGGATGGGAAAGGGGAAGGCAAACTTGCCTGATGGGGTTCTTAGGGTGAGGGAGATCCATTTGCTCTCTGAAAACTAACAGACACAAAAAGATGCAGGTCCTTGTGCAAATCCACACCAACAGTGGTTCCTGCGAAGGCAGCCTGTGGGGCCCTCATTCCTGAGGCACTTATCTTAAAGAATAGACTAGAGGCGCTGGCAGTTGCTCAAAGTAAAAGCCATCCATTATTCTAGAGAAAAAACGGATTCAAAGAACTCAAGAGGAGAAAAAGGACATTTTAGAGAGATGTGGGAAAAGTAAAAAGTATGTGTGTGTGGAAAGATAAAAACAAAATGATGTTTATACCTTATTACTGTATATTTCATTATTTAATAGATCATGCTAAAGTATGTTTGAAGTCTTTTAGAATGATGTGTTCACGAGCTATAAAATGTAATATTTAATTCCAAACCCCTTTTCGCATCAACTATAAAATTATGTTAATAGAATTATCTGTATAATTTTGTAATTATTATATAATTTATAAATATATATATTTATGGATACATACACACGCATGGATGCGCTCACACCCTAAATATTGGAGCTTTTTACATGACGAACAGAATATGGGCCTGTCAACTTATGTCTGCTATGCAGTGGAGTCGGGGGAGCCAAGAGAGAAAAGACAGCATGAGAAGTCTGTGCTGGTAAAGCCATTCATGTACATTATCTAGTAAGGGCTAATATTTACAGAGCCAGGTAATTTTTACTGCATTAGTAAAGAAATCTGTTAAGAAATGGCAGCTGTACATGTTGTGACATGCTTTAGGAAGACAGTAATTTATGTCTCATTTTTCAAGATGATTGATAAACAACATAATAATTTAGAAGTTTGTTTGCATCTGATCAAGGTTAACTCACTCAGAAAACAGTTGTTTGTTTGGTTGGTTGGTTGGTTGGTTGGTTGGTTGGTTTTTTGTTGTTGTTGTTTTTTGTTTTGTTTTAGTAGATTTCTTATGGAGGATTAGTGGGGTTGGAGAGATGGCTCAGTGGTTGAGAGCACTGGCTGCTCTTCCAGAGGAGCCAGGTTCAATTCCCAGAACCCACACGACAGCTCAAAACTGTCTGTAACTCCAGTTCCAGAGTATCTGACACCTTCACACCAATGCACATAAAATAAAGTTAAATAAGTTAAAGAAAAAAATGGGGTGGGAGGAGAGCCATCCACTTACCATATTTCACCTGCCTACTTACTGTGGGGTATTTCCATTTAGTGCAAATTATGTGTAGCTAGAGTTTACCTGCCTGACCCACAGTCAGGACAAATCTCTCTCACCTGCCAGTCCCACAGCCACTCAGACCCAACCAAGTAAACACAGAGACTTATATTGCTTACAAACTGTATGGCCGTGGCAGGCTTCTTGCTATCTAGTTCTTCTATCTGAAATTAACCCATTTCTATTAGTCTATAAGTTGCCACGTGGCTTGTGGCTTACCAGTACTTTACATCTCACTTGTCATGACGGCGGCTGGCAACGTCTCTCTGCCTCAGCCTTCTACTTCCCAGAATTCTCCTCTCTCCTTGTCCCACCTATACTTCCTGTCTGGCTACTGGCCAATCAGTGTTTTATTTATTAACCAATCAGAGCAATACATTTAACATACAGGACATCTCACAGCAATTATGTATTTTTTTGACTAGTCCTTCACAAGAAATCTGCTAAAACAAAACAAAACAATAATAATATTTCCCTATATTTCCTTATATTCCTTAGACACTGATGCTTCTTCCCTCTCTTTTCTATGGAAGCCAGACACCTTAAAAAAACCTCGTCTCTGTGAACACACACACACACACACACACACACACACACACACACACACGCACCATACATATAAGCCTGACTTCCAAGGATTAAAATATTAGACACCACTGTAGAGAACAGTGGTTCTCAAAACCTTCCTAATGTTGCAACCCTTTAATACAGTTTCTCATGTTGTGGTGACTCCCAACTATAAAATTATTTTAATTATTTTTGTTGTTACTTAATAACTGTAATTTTGCTACTGTTGTGAATTGTAATGTAAATATCTATGTTTTCTGATGGTCTTAGGCAATCCCTGTAAAGGATCATTCAAACCCCAAAAGAGTTTCAACCCACAGATTGAGAAACACTGGTATAAACCCTGCTGAACTTAACTGGCCAACAACTTCTTGTTCCTGGTAAAATTGTTGCCTCTTTTGAATACCTTCAAAAGTATAGACTCATTCTACCTTGCCATCTCTTCAATGTTATATAGTTTGGCTTTCATTCCTGAGAGGCATATTGACCCATAGTTGTTAACTTCAGGGTCAGGTTTTAAGTGCAGTGCAAAAAAAATCTGACGGGGAACAGGAGAGAAAAACAATTTGGAATTTGAGTAAAATAAAAGAGGTCTCTTCCACCTCAACATAGACATCTTGTTGTAAGGAAAAGTTCCCTGTCAGCAAAGCTAGATCCCAAGGCATCCAGAACTCTCTCTGCACATTAAATGCTTTTTTTTCTGTTTTCTTTTTTTCTTTTCCTTCCTTCCTTCCTTCCTTTTTTTTCTTTATTTTTTTCATTTCTTTCAATTTTCCAAAGCTTTAAAGTAAGTCAGGATAGACTTGGACTTCAGAAATTAATTGATAAGTGAAGTGTTTTTTGACATAATTCTTGAGAACAGAACAACACTGTCATTTTCTCCTCCTCCAAAACACTACCTTTGTTTCATCTTAGAACCCTGACTGACAGAAATGATGATGGATGAATGGAACAGCAAGCTTTGGTCTCCTGGTGCTGAATGCAAACCAAACTGCCTTCCAGAATCTTACAGGCAAATATTCACATCTATAGATCACTACTCAGTTGTAGGGGGCATGGTTTTGTAGAATATCCAATTATTATCTGTCCATGGTACAAAATCTGACATCCAAACAGTCAGGGCACAGCAGCAAAAGAATGAAGAGTTCAAGGACAGCCTGGGCTACATAAGGATGCCCTGTCTTGGAATGAAACTCGATGGCAAAGCACCTGCCAAGAATGCACAGCGCTCTGGGTTTGTTCCTCAGCTCTTTATTAGAATGATACACTTCCTTTCTGTGTTAACTAAGTTACCACTTAACTTGACTGCTGAAGGTGCTCCATTTTAACATAAATGTAATAGAACCTACCTCCAAAAGTATCTTGTAAAGGTGAAATAAATTAATGCATCTAAAGCACTTCACAAAGTACCTAATACATGACACATCCAAGAAATAATTCTGTCTGCACCACTCTTCCACCTGGCTAGTGACAGCAAGTAGGCCAGGCTTTGTCTTTGTCAAGAAGATAAATTGTTTCCTACACTGTGTTTTGAAGTCCAGCAAAAAGAAATCCCCACTCTTCAATTAACTATGGGATAGGTTGCCTTTACCTTGAAATTTCCATTTGTAATTACCTTAATTAAGAAGTCTGCTAAGTTTTCATTAACAGTACTAAGTATGTATGACTGCTGCTCTTTAGTTCCACACCAGCATTCAGTTTTACTGTCCTGTCTCTACTTAGGGTCTTTCCCTAAAATGAGCCCACTTCATTTTTCTTTAAAAGACAGGGAACATGAAACAGTGGAAAGATCTTAAATACTTTGAAATGAGGAGATCATCTTGGATTATCAGTGTCTATCCTAAGTCCCATGACAGCTATTCTCATAAGAAAAGGAAAAGAGAGATTTGAGACACCAAAGAGGAAAAGACACAGACAGAAAAGGGAAAAGGCAGTGTGATCATAGAGGCAGAAATGGGTCGGATGTGGCCACAAGCCAAGGAAAGCTGACAGCCACCAGCAAGTAGGAGAAAAGAAATCGGTTCTTCCTAAAGCCTCAAAAGGAATGGAGTCTTGCTGATGATAGCATTTCCAAATCCAAGAACTATAAAGAAGAAATCTCTGGTGTTAAGCTTCTGGGATTTATTTTTACCATTTTCAAACTGACTTTAATCAAAGTACCATTTGCCCTTCATTTATCAAACCAGTACTGAGAGGATGAAGTCCACAAGTATAAGTGAAGATTCATCCACAGCCCAAGGTGCCTAACAGACACAACCACATCATCATTGCTAGGTGGGCTACATGAGCTGTCTTTGCACCAGAGACTGCAACGTTTAGTTTCTGGATAACGTCTCTACTTTACCGTATGTCTTTGTTTTATTTTGCTGTTTTGTGAGAACTAGATTTACAATCCTTGCCTCCTTCATTTGCTACCAAGTATGGCAGGAACTTTCTGTTGCTATGACAGAAGACTTGAAAAAAAAAAGAACTTTAAAAAAAGAAAAATCTCCTTCAGCTCATGACTTTAGAGATATCAGCCAATGGTTGGCTGACTTCTTTGCTTTGAACAAAAGACAAAAGCATAGACTGTTTCAACATCACACTATCACGTGGTGATCACAAACGCCAGGGGAGGCTGCTCGCCACACAGAGGTCAAGAAGTGGAGATAGAGAAGAAGAGGAAAGAGATAGAAAAAACCCTTCAAAGTCAAGCTCCCAGTGACCCAGTTCCCACCACTGCCCATAGCCCAATAATCGGTGAATCCATAGATGAACACATTGCTGAGGTCAGAGTCACCTCTCACAGGACTCACTTCAGAACACTACTGCACTGGAGACCAAGCTTTCAACACAGAGTTGAGAACCTCTTCCTCAAATCACAATCACTTCCTGGGCAAACATTTTTTACGCAGTTACTGTCTACTGATAAATTGGGTCTCGGGAGAAATTCTCCTTAACCCAATATTCATACATAAGCAAATTAAACAACCCTGTTCAGATAGTGGGAAGATGATTAAGATGAAAT
Source organism: Peromyscus aztecus (assembly GCA_902168405.1). Classification (NCBI taxonomy): domain Eukaryota; kingdom Metazoa; phylum Chordata; class Mammalia; order Rodentia; family Cricetidae; genus Peromyscus; species Peromyscus aztecus. The sequence continues at coordinate 26,931 of CABHPQ010165713.1, read as the reverse complement.
TTAGGAGATTAGTATAGATTGGAATGAATAACATCTAGTTATTAACCCTGGCTATTAAACTACTTGCCCCAGATATACGTAGCACTATATTTTAGTTTTCATAAAGGATACTCTAGACATAGTATAAGAAAGCCTGCCTATTTTCTTTTAGAATATAAAAACATTCATTTTCTCAATAAAACTGAGCTTTCTTCAGATATTTTTTTTTCTAAAAATCATTTGATCTAATACCACCTGAGCTATGGCTTTTCTGATTAACATCAGAGATGCACCCTCTAAAAGCCTTCTTAACCAGCTCTAGAGAAAGGTGGGAGGCAGAGCATCAGTCTTGAATCACACAGAAAGAGATGGCTTTGGTTCTCCACTTTTGTTTGGAAACTGTGCCTTTTTCAGTTCATCTCAGTGATTGCCTCTACCTCCCCCGCACCCCTCCCCCCCCACACACACAGAGAGATCAGATTTCCCTCTCATTTGGAGTAAAACTCTTCATTTGATAGGATATGGATGTTACTTAAGATTTAGCTCAAACTAGCCAGCAGTGAAAGTTCCAAATGGGTTTTTTCTTTTCTTTTTTTTTTTTCATTTTTCTTTATTAAGAAATTTTCTACTTACTATGCATACCACCCACAAATCCTACCTCCTCCCTCCTCCCACCCCCGAGCCCTCCCTCTCAAGCCACCCTACATCCCCACATCCCCCAAATCAAGGTCTCCCATGGGGAGTCAGCAGAGCCCGGCACACTGAGCCTAGGCTGGTCCAAGTCCCTCCCCACTGCACCAAGGTTGCACAGGGCTCGCCCATGCACCAGGGACGGATCCCGATCCCCCTGCCTGGGTGACCCCCAAACAGTTCGAGCTAAACAACCATCTTCTGTATCCAGAGAGCCTAGTCCAGTCCCGTGGGGGCTCCACAGCCACTAGTTTACAGTTCATGGGCTTCCACTAGTGTGGCCGGTCATCTCTGCACATCTTCCCATCATGATCTGGACATCCTCCACCTGCAGAATCCCTCCTCTCTCTCATCAATTGGATTCCCGGAGCTCAGCCTGGTGCCTGGCCGTGGATCTCTGTATCTGCCTCCATCAGTCACTGGACAAAGGCTCTATGATGATAGTTAGGGTATTTGCTAGACCGGTCACCAAAGTAGACCAATCCAGGCACCCTCTGGACCACTGCCAGCAGTCCAAGGTGGGGTCAACCTTGTGGATTCCTGAGAGCCTCCCCAGCACCCTGCCTCTTCCTATTCCCATGATGTCCTCATCTATCATGGTATCTCCCTCCCTGCCCTCCCACTCTGTTCCTGTTCCAGCTCAACCCTCCCATTCCACTATGTTCTCATCCCCCACTCCTCACCCTTCCGCCACCCCCCCACTCCCAGTCCACTCATGTAGATCATCCACTTCTCCTTCGCTGGACCATCCATGTGTCCCTCCTAGGGTCTTTCCCTGTTAGCTAGCCTCTCTGGAGCTGTGGGTTGCAGTCTGGCCATCCCTTCCCTCACATCTAGTATCCACTTATAAGTGAGTACACACTATGTTTGTCCTTCTGAGTTTGTGTTACCTCACTCAGGATGATATTTTCTAGTTCCATCCATTTGCCTGCAAATTTCATTGAGAGTCAATGTAAATCATCATTTCTAAATGTTATTTGAAATTCAATTCATTCACAGAAAATTTAGTCAAGACCAACGAGAATTCTGTTGTGATTGATTGTGTCCTACAGTACATTCTCACTTCACAGTCATCAACACCACCTAGCAGTTCTACTAAGATTTCCTCTTAAAATTACTTAAATTTTATAAGTAAGAATGCTAAACAAAATCTCTTTTTTTGTTTCCAGTTTCATTTGTGGGTTTCCCTACATGTGTTTCAATTCAACTCCACAGTTCTCTGAAACCACGGCACTTACAGAAGTAGCATCAGACCAAACCCAGGCTTTCCAAAGGTCCTTTCTGATACTTAATGCACTCTATACACATCACACACGCTCTTATCAACCATGAGTGGTCAAGGATGTGGCTGAGATTCCCAGTGATGTGACACTTTTCCCAAAAACTTAATACAATTCTGGTAAACAGTCTTTGAAGATATAATGCCAAGGAGGAGTCGTGTACCTTATTGGGGCTCTAAATACATTAACAAATCCAGAAAAGAAATATTGCTTCCCTCATAGAGCATACTTTCATTGTGAGCAATAGTAGTCAATTCTCACTCTCTGTCAAGCACTGTTTTTATATCATATATATGGCATACATTGAAACTTACAAAAATTATGAGACTGTGACCCACCCCACCTCCATTTAAGGCAGAAGAAAACTAATAACAGAGTTAGGTGACTTACCCACTTGCAAGCATTTCTTAATGACTATGACAGATGCCCAGTGTTTACCTTAGTGTGGTACAGATTAGTGAATAAACCCATCCCCACTGAACTAGAAAAGAAATTTTGCCATGCAGATTTCAGCCCACATGAAATTACTTTTCCAAATTTGAAAAGTATAAAACTAATACAAAATTTATACTTCTACATAAGAAAAGAACTAATGATTGTAACGTTAGCTTTGAATTGCTGCTTTAAGTAATAAAATGGCGTTGGTGCTTGCCACACTTCATAACTGTGCATATATTATGTTATTACTCAATTAATGACTTTCCCTTTAGCTACTGCCCTGTGTTTAGATATACTCACTGCAATAGCAGGACTCAGCACTACAGAACAGTGTCTTTTGTATCAGAAATGTTTGTTTAGCATTCAGCCTCACATTTCTTTTTAGCATGATGGAGAGATCGACTGTTGCATAGACATGGATGTGTGTTGATTTTCAGTGAGATTGTGCCCTAAAAGAAACTGGGTAGAAGTGCCAAGATAATGAACTGAAGAAAGAATCCTTTTTCAACAAATGGTCCTGAGACAAGAAGATATCAGTATGCAGAAAGGTGAATTGGAACCCTTACCTTACACCACCCACAAGAAGTCACTTGATTTGTATTATGAACCTAAAAACTAAAGCTATAAAAGGCTTGAAAAAAGCATAGAGATAAACATCCATGATCTTTGACTGTACAACAACTTTACCACAACAAACACAAATAAAAGAACTTTAATAAATGGGCATGAAAAAAATGAAAACCTTTGCACTTCAAAACACCCTTAGTTAAGTAAGGAGACAGCAGAGAAGGAAATGTTTGAGAATCATGTTTCCAAATACTTTTGTATCTAAAATATATTTTTTAAAAAAGGACATGTACAACTCAATGATTAAGAAAATAAGTAACTCAATTGAAAAGTGGGCCAAACTTCTGAATACTATTAACATTTTATTATTTAGAATACTATTACTCTTCTTATCACACAAGGAAATCATACTATCAGAAATATCCTATAAATATCTAATACAAGACTATCCAAGAAATGGTACAAGGTAGACATAGCTGTATAAAGACCTACACCAAATTTCCTTTCTTGCAACACCTTGGTACTCTAAAGCTTATATACCATGACCATTGTTCACTCTTTTGTTGAGTTGGTTTCAACCTGTCAGCTTCCGTTGCATATCACCATCTTTGGCAAGCTGCTTGTACTGCTAGTATCATGAAAGAAAGAGAACTTGGAGATGCAGTGAGACCCTCTCCCCGATTTTGTCAGTGACCGCTGGCATTGAGGTTATTATTGTTACTGAATCTCCTTCAGACACCCCTCAGGAACATATTTCTTTCATTTTGTCCTCAAGGTAAACAAAACTCACGGCTTTGAAGTCACCTTCTGAGTTCTTTGCTTTCAACTACCTTAAATCTTACACTACTGTGCCCTTCTCTCCTTCACAGCTAAGTACAAAATCATGTAAGGCAGACTGAGTTTCCTGTACTACTTTTAATGGGGCAGTATTCAACAATATTGTGGGGTGGATTGACCTGATGCAACAGAATACACCATCAGAATAATAGAACGTGAGATAAAAGTCTTCATGAAGAATCAAATGGCTATTATCTTACCTTTCTGGAGTGTTCTTTTAAGATGCACTTAGTACATTTTGTTTTCGTTGATAATAACAGCCCTAATTTTTTTAAAGAGTAATTTGTCTCTATTCAAATGGAATCTTAGTCATGCGTTGCCCACAGATAGCATAAAGGGGACTCTGGCTTATGATGTTCAAATCACGTTTTCTGAAATGTCTGTAAAACATTCCCTCTGCACAATTTGATTTGGTGGCCTGCCTCTCTCTGGATTGTTAATATCAGCAGGACAAACCACACAGTTAGGGTCCTCTATCTTTGCATAGTTCTTTGACAAGAAGCAACACTGTGTGCCACTGTGTTAATACAAACCAATTATAAAAGGGGCCAAACAGTCCACTGCAGCTGTCAATATGAGAGTTTCATGGAACGCCGAAATCTAAAAGCCAGCTATTTTGCTGGAGCCCCCAAGGGGTGGAGTTTGTTTTTCCAACTCCCAATGTGTTCTCTTCTTTCTGGTAATGCCAAGAGCATTTTTCCCTCCGAACAAGTTGGCAGCTCATTAAAGCAAATAATGCTTTAGTGGCTGGAGCAATAAAGTTGAATAATTGATGCCTTGAGTCTTTCTCAAAGTCACTTGTAAGATGACCATTGTAAGATAGATTTACTTCTGCTAAATGGTCTGTGTTAAGGGGACGGTAACAGAACAGACTAGGTATGAGGTAATTAGCAGCTGGGTGAAGAGACTCAACTGTCTGATAGCAGTACTCTGCTAAACCTTCTTCAGCAATATAGTTACGGCCAGCACCTCTTCGTCCTCAACTGCTACTAAACATACACTCATGAAACAATCTCTTTTATAGCAAAGATGATCACCTGGTATAGCAGGAATCTTAAAAGGTCTTATTAATAAAAACAAACCTGGAGCCAGGTATTGGGGTGAATGCTGGAAGATCAGAGAAGCAGAACAAGCCACAGCTTCCTCACCTCGACAGTTCCTCAGCTGATCCTGTTTCCTCAGACTGGAAGCTTCTGTGTCCTCATCCCAATGACTCTCAGCTGAACTGCTGCTCAAAAGCCTGAAGCTTAACCAGCTAAAAGCTTCTAGTTTCTGGCCCTCACGCCTTATATATATTTCTGCTTTCTGCCTCACTCCCTGGGATTAAAGGCTCACTTCTTGGGATTAAAGGTGTGTGTCACCGTGCCTGGCTGTTTCCAATGTGGCCTTGAACTCAAAGAGATCCAGAGGGATTTCTGCCTCTGGAATGCTAGGATTAAAGGCGTATGCTACCACTGCCTATCCTCCATGTTTAATATTGTGACTGTTCTCTTCTCTGACCCCAGATAAGTTTATTAGCATGCACAATATTTTGGGGAACATAATACCACCACAACCTGGATAATCAAAACTAAGTATAATGCTAGAAACCTTGAAGCAGTGTTTGAAAATGTAGAACCCTATTTGGGAGTCCTCTCAAATCTCATAGAAGAGATGGAAAACAAGCCATTTGATAGCAGCATGCATGGAAGAATATAGACTGGAAGGGTCAGTCCATCTCTAAGTTGTGATTTGGTAAATTTACAAGCACTATCATTTGCCGATTGGTTCATTGTGATAAAATATTGCTTCTTTGTTTGCCTCCATTCTCCCATGTATAAACTGAGAGCACTAACTCTAATTTCACTGAGGGAAGGCTGAGCCTGGACGTTCAAGATCTTGACCAGCCTGAGAAACATGGTAAGAGCTGACTAGGAAAACTTCAAATAAAGCAAATTTTAGAATTATAGGACCACACAGAGACATTTGTGTAGCTCTACAGAACTAGACATTATTATAATGAAAATACATGGATCTTTGGAATGAATAGAGAGGGCAATAGGGTTTTCTCAGAAATGCCTTATAAGTAGATAAGGTTTAATTGAGAAAAATGAGCAAGATAAGTAAAGTATTTCATTGAAGATAAGAACTGAAAGTTGTTAAACTATCAGTTCTCACCAGAATGAAGCCACAAAGCAGAATTTAATCTGATTAAGTGATAATTACAGAATAATATAATCAATCCTAGAAACCAGAAAATCATTTCCCACCATTACTGCTCCATGGATTTGATATACAAATTGAACATGAAATTATCCACAGTGTCTCCAGAACTGTTCGGTGGTTCTAAAATATTTGTAACCCAAACTCTTGCCGTAGCCCCTGCTCCCTGGGCTTATTAAATACATAAAAACTGTGTTGTTTTGAAGACTTACTTCAGTTGGCTCTCCTACACTATCTCAGGTAATCATAACCCTTCCCATACAATTGCCCAAGAGAACTCTTCCTTGTCTATGCTTACATTTCACTGGTCAAGTTCTGTTGAGTATAAATCAGTACTTGGCTTCTTCCTATATAAAGACCTTTAACTTCTAATTATAATGATATGTCATCTACAAATATTCATTCAGCTTCCATCTAGGAGTGTGGCACATGCCCATACCTCCAGTACAAGGGAAGCTACGCAGGAGTGTCAAGAGTTAGAGGTCAGCCAGGAAAACAGAATGAGACTACGCATTGAAAAGAAAAAATGATGATTTCAAATTGTGAGCATAACTGATAGGGGAAAGGAGAGATAGATAAATGCACTTTTGCATTTCATACTACAGAGACTTTTTGTATTTTATATTATAGAAAGGAATTTGCATGTAAATGTTATTAGCATGTACACATCACCAATTATTTGTTTGTTACTGCATCTCCAATCCAGATGCTGCTCAACGGCCCAATTATATTGAAGATGAAACAAGCATGATAGTTACATGGATAATAGACAGATAGACAGATAGGTAGGTAGGTAGGTAGATAGATAGATAGATAGATAGATAGATAGATAGATATTTAGAAAGATGATAAATATTTAGAAAAATGATAGGTAGGTAGGTAGATAGATAGATAGATAGATAGATAGATGATTGATAGATAATAGATGACATATTGATATAGAAAACTTACTTATATAGAAATATATTGCATAGACAGACACATAGTGCTTTTTATGTACATTTTTATGTGTTTTGCCTACATCTACATCTGTAAGAGTGTTAGATACCCTAGAACTGAAGTTACAGACAGTTGTGAGCTGTCATGTGGGTGCTGGGAATTGAACCCGGGTCCTCTGGAAGAGTAGCCAGTGCTCCCAACCCCTGAGCCATCTCTCCAGCTAGCACATAGTGCTTTACATAGTAGCATTTAATAAATGCTTGATAGTAGCATATTATAAAATGATTCTACAAAATAATATCAGATATATATTTGTTTAGGGAAAGCTGATTCTATAAGTACTTTCTTCTACTGGCTTACCTTTAGTTTCTATTAAATAAATTGTTTTTGAGTTAATGAAAACATAAAATGTTTTTATACATGTTACAAAAGAGGTAGGCACCAATTTTTTTTTTGATTGTTTGTTTTGGGTTTTTTTTTGTTTTTTTGTTTTGTTTTTGTTTTTTTGGGGGGGGGTCGAGACAGGATTTCTCTGTGTAGCCTTGGAGACTGTCCTGGAACTCACTCTGTAGCCCAGGCTGGCCTTGAACTCACAAAGATCCGCCTGTCTCTGCCTCCTGAGTGCTGCAATTAAAGGTATGTGCCACCACTGCCTGGCTTCATTTTTATTCAATTCTATCAAAGCAATAAATATTCTAATACTTCAGTGACCAACATATTGAAATTTTCATACATCTCTACAATTTCTACAGGAATTACATTCAGCTAAAAGATGTTGGAGGTAGATACATTTCTGGACCAGCTGGACTTTTAGAACACAGATCACTGCCTAAAGATGACTAAAAGGTAAAATGGGTAGGCAGCTAAAGCAGGAAGATCACAAGGTCAAGATCTACCTGAGCAGTGAAGGAGAGTTCCCCTAGCTCCACATCCTCTCCAGCATAAGGTGTCTTCAGTGCATCCAGGCAGTGGGACCGGGTCCTGTACTCAGTGCATGAGTTGGCTGTTTGAAACCTGGGGCTTATGCAGGGACACTTGGCTCAGCCTGGGAGGAGGGGACTGGACCTGCCTGGACTGAATCTACCAGGTTGAACTCAGTCCTCAGGGGAGTCTTTGCCCTGGAGGAGATGGGAATGGGGGGTGGGCTGGGGGGAAGTGGGGGTGGGGGCGGGAGGTTGGAGAACGAGGGAATCCGTGGCTGATATGTAAGATGGAATTGAACTATAGAATAAAAAAAAAAGAAAAAGAAAAAAAAAGATCTACCCTGAGCTACAGAATGAGCTCAAAGCTAGCTTGCGATAATCAGTAAGCCCCCGCCTTGAGAACAAAATTAAAAACTGGGGATGTAGCTGAGGGGTAGGGTTCTATCCAGTCTGAGCAAGGCCCTAGCCTCTATCTTTGATAAAAGCAGAGAGAATGGAGACAGGAGAAGATGGCAAGGGAGGAGAGGACGGGGAAGGGAGGGAAGGGAACAGAACCAAAGTGGACAGGGGAAATCCCAGAAGACTTTACCTCTGGACGAAGAACTAGAAGAACTACAGGTGACTAAGGAATGCTGAGAGTAAGAGAAATGGTCTTTTCCAAAGAAGAGTACAGCATTTCTTCCTTTATTGTACAGGACTGTTTTAGCTATCCTGGGTTTTTTGTTTTTCCATATGAAGTTGAGTATTTTTCTTTCCAGGTCTGTGAAGAACTGTGTTGGGATTTTGATGGGAATTGCATTGATGGGGAAATCTACAGAGGCAAATGAACCAAACTTATAGGAACTCACAAATATTAAACCAGCAACTGTGGAACCTGCATGGGACCAGACTAGACAGACCCTCTGCATACGAGAGAGAGAGAGAGAGAGAGAGAGAGAGAGAGAGAGAGAGAGAGAGAGAGAGAGAGAGAGAGATGTTTAGCTGGGTCTATTTGAGGGGCCCATGACAGTGTAATCAGAATCTACCCCTGGTGCATGAGCTGGCTTTCTGGATTCCATTATCATTCTAATAGACCTACCTTCCTAAGTATCTTGGCCTTTATCTCTTGAAGCTTTCAATATCTTTATTTTGTGATTTTGTAATGATTTTTCTATAATATGATGTGAGGAGCTTCTTTTCTGTTCATGTCTATTTGGGATTATGTAAGTCCCTTGTATCTGAACGGGAGTCTGTTTCTCTATATGTGGAATACTTTCCTTTTTTACTTTATTGAAAATATTCTCTATGCCTTCACAGCAGTATTGTTCTGTGTTCATTATTTGAAGGTTAGGCCTTTTCATGGCATTCCAAAGTTTTCTATGTTCTTGAATTTTATTAAATTTACCACTTTGCCTTTTTATGGGATGTGGGAAAATGGAAGAAGAGAAATGACATCAGAAAACCTGAATCCAAATGCTCACCAGGCAATGTATTTGCTATACTTTTTGGAAGAAGCAAAAAGCTAATAATGTGAATTAGTCTTCTGGTTAGTCTTTAAATGGTGACAAATCATCATACTGATCATAAATAAATGCTAAGCATGCCAGGAATGTTTTCTGTTATTGGACGTGTATCCATAAGAAGACAAGGCTATTGTGGACCTTCTATTGTATGAGAGAAAAAGAAAAAGAAGAGAGAGAATGAGTATTTCAGACAATGACACAGCGTGATGTGTCAAGATGAGAAGAATTGAGAGTGTCGTGGTCAAAGTAACATGGGCTCACAACTTAAAGAAGTCCACCTGAAGAGGAAATCTGAGGAATGGAGGGATGGGGAGATGGATTAGCGTCGCAGAGGTGCTAACAGGTGATGTACAAGGAGCTAATTTATTCTGAGGGAAGTATAGAAACCTTGAAAGTTTCTGGTTTGGTGTGATACGATTATCTTTCCATTTTTGCAACGATCAGTAGGGCAGCTTTGTGGAAAATAAACTAGAATGGGTGGAGAGCAAAAGCAGAGGAACAAAGAAGGTGATCTTCACAGTCAGCTGGGGGAGAGGTAGTGTTGTCTTCACACAAAATGGCTGAAGAAGAAGAAAGAAGTGGTTATATGACTCAGACATTTATAGATGCAGGTCTAGAAGTTTCCCTTGAGGATTTATATGGTGTGTGAAAAACAAGTGAGGTCTGAATACTGGGAAAGATGAGACGGCCATCGTGAGGTGGGAAAAGCTGCAGATGAAGCACCTGGGAGGAATCCCACACTGGACTTGTTAAAGTGGAGATCCCCAAGAGAACAGAGTAAAACTGAGTTGCTCTCCTCAGTGATAGAATGGTGACCGATGCCACAGTTGGCACTTGGCATACATCAGCTCATCTGACATGATTCCTGTAACACTTTAATAAACAACTTTGCCCTGCTGGAAATGAACTTACCAAACATTAAACTTAACTTTAGGAAATGGCAAAAATGTAACCCATTCATCTCTCTCTAAACTGTATTTTTATTTTCTACAAGACTTCATTTTTAAGGATTGAAGAAATGATACTAGTATACCTTGTTTCATAGCACATATTGCCAAACAATGAGTGGTTAACTATTAAAATATAACAATGGAGAAAATGGACAAAATTGCCTTAATAACCACTAAGACAGAAATTTTCTTAAATTCACTACACTATACCCAAGGACTCGACAGGAAATCAAAATCAGTTATCAAGCTAGCTCTGAAGCTTTCATCATTTTCATCTCAGAAGATTGCTTTTCCAACTTTAAGTAGCTTATATGACTTATCTTCATGGGTCAGACCAAAAAGCCAGCAGTCATTTGGAAAAAGGCCTGGCCATTGTGTTCAGTGACATTTTATATTGGCAGGAAGTAACCATTTATGCAATTATTTTCTGTAATCCCTGCATTCCTGTTAGCATAAGCTAGAGAAAGGGAAAAAAAAGCATTGGATGATCATGTTCCTTAGTGTGAAATTGGAAAATAAAAAGCCATCACCTTGCTGATCCCTTCTTTCCACTAAAATGCAATGCTTCTGGAGTGCGTGCAATAAAGGCATAATGAGAATATTTTCTTTTGGTGAACGGAGAGCTTCAGGTGGGGATACATTCTCATTACTTTTCCATTTTACTTACCAGAATTCAATTTCTTCTTGTAATAGTATCTCCTTCTAAAACCAACACAAAAACACAGCCACTGCTAAGATTTTCATTTCAAGATAGAGAGAACCAGAATGAAGCCTTTGAGTGCAAAAATTACAGTCCCTGTTTTATTCATCATTTTAGTCTCTCTTTGTAATTGAACTTGACCTACCAATAGTTTTCGCTTTGGAAAGGAAGACATAATGAAAGACAGAAAGATAGGCGGAAGAGGAAAGAAGAAAAGACGAGGAGGAAGAAAGAGGAAGGAGATGGAAAGAGGGGAGGAGTAGAGGGAAGGAAGGAATAAAAAGGAAAGGCATGTTATTCCTTTCGTATTGTATTTGATTTATTTGCTTGGAGTTGCTTTTCTATAAAGCAAAGGCCAGAAGAAGATAGAATTATCTGACGAAATACAGATTTCAGATGCTGTATCAATATTGTCTACACTTAAATATTATTTGTCATGCCCCATCTGAAATACTAAAAGATTCACAGTGCTCTATACACAATCATTTCACACAGGCCTGAAAAAAAAAAAAAAAGACTGCTGGTCGATTTCAGATGGTAGAGATGGGTGCTCTCCAGGAAAGGGCTAGACAGTGGAAATGCACAGAAACTCCCAAGAGAAGAACCTGCTGGAAAAGATATTGTACTAGTTATGAATATCTCTGACCACAGAAGGTGCTAAAGTAATGAGGGTCATTAGAATCCGGTCCCACAACTTTGGAACGCTGATCACCAACTTTATATACTCTCTAGAGATTATGGGCAGGAGTATCAAGCCATATCTTACAGTCAGTCACATGACCATAGGGAATACAGTCAATACACTATTGTATGCTATTTTTTCAAGTAATAATGTTTGGTTGGTGCATTTAATACCTTTTCAACTTACACTAGGCTTTTTGAGACATAGACCATTCTAAATCAAGGAGCATGTATGTAGCTAGCGTTTTCCTGCCTGGCCCACAATCAGGACAAAATCTCTGTCAACCGCCAGTCCCACAGCTGCTCAGACCCAACCAAGTAAACACAGAGACTTATATTGCTTACAAACTGTGTGGCCGTGGCAGGCTTCTTGCTAACAGTTCTTATAGCTTAAATTAATCCATTTCTATAAATCTATACCTTGCCACGTGGCTCGTGGCTTACAGGCATCTTCACATGCTGCTTGTCCTGGCGGTGGCTGGCAGTGTCTCTCCCACTCAGCTTCCTGTTCTCTCAATTCTCCTCTCTGTTAGTCCCGCCTATACTTCCTGCCTGGCTACTGACCAATCAGTGTTTTATTTATTGACCAATCAGAGCATTTGACACACAGAACATCCCACAGCACATGTATACTTACTGAAACAAGAGCCCATTATATGAAATTTATTTCTTTAAGTCACTAATATTCAGGCTATTGATGCAAATGTTTTTCAATATTTAGTGTGTGTGTGTAACTGGGGACTGAATCCAGGGCTTCATGGATGTTAATTATCTACTTTTGACTGAGCCATACCCCTAGACTCCCAGATTCTTTTTCTGAATTTTTATACATAGACTTTACTTCTGTCCCCAAGTGCATCTCAAGTTAATAAGGTTCTGTAATTGCATTGCACATACGTATTCCATTTTAACTCTTGGCACAGAATGAAAGGTGGCAATAATACTATCCAATTTATTATTCTAATTTGTAAGAACACGAATATGTTTGTCAGGGACATACAAAACTGAATGAATGGAAAATGTGCCAGTGAAGACTTACTGTACATGACACTAGTCTGTACTAAATTATTCTCACATTAATATATTATGCAGCAACTAAAAAGACATTTAAATGATTAAGGAAACATTTATCTCATGACTGTTCAAGAATTGGCGTGTCTGCACTATAAAAGCTTACAAAGTAGACTTTTTAAATCTAACAAAATGTCTGCATAAAACTTAGATTCCTAAAAGAAGAATCATAATACATTTAATGAAAAGAAAATATTTAATAACAAAATTCATTTTTGTCATTAAGCTACAACTTAACTTTGTTTGCAGAACAAAAAAAAAAATTTTGTATTTTTTTTTCGGCACTATCCATAGCACAAAATGTTTCTGATTTCCTCTAGTTTTTAAAGTCAGAAAAATCTATATTGTAATTTTGGTAAAAATATGTTATGCAAAGAATATGTTTAAACATATAGCAGTACTGTGCTGCTAAATAAAAAATCATTTCTGCTGTATTGTCTCACAAAATACAACTTTAGAGCCATGGTTCTTATAAGAGACACACATCTAAGATTACTGTTGAAGATAAATACGTTTTGAAATAGGCTAATCTTACCTGAGTCAAATTAAATAGAGTTAGACATGAAAGTCCTCATGAATAGTCTACTTCCTGTTCCTTCTCAAGCGAAGTTTCAAGCCAGGGAGGCTCTGAGTCTGCAGCTGTCATCTTCCCCAGAGTTTGACCCATGAAGGAGCCTTTTGTTCCCCTGATAAGTGATACATTGTGTATTGCTCAGGTGCCTTGAACGAACAGTATAGGCTGACACAATGAGCCTGTCTCCGGGCGGTTTTAAGAAGGTGCAGAATAAAAGTCAGTTAGCTTTACCTGAGATGTGTTCCTTTCAATGGGACTTTCTTTGCCCACTCTATTGTAAAATATCATTTTGTCTGATTATAAAAGCCAACTCTAGAGTTTGTCCTTACGCCCCCGAGTCCCAGTTCTGGAACAAAAGCAATAGGAACAGAAGCAGGCTCGCTCTCTCTCTCTCTCTCTCTCTCTCTCTCTCTCTCTCTCATCAAACGGTTACATTGGTTGAATTGCTGGTTTTTTTGAAAAGGCATGTTGGATGGGCTTTATCAGAGATAAATTTCCTCACTTAAAGTGTCTAAACAACCAGAGTCCCTTAAATACCCATTGATTCTATTTCGTTATCACGGTAAGCAGAAGTGGTCCTTCTATGTCCTTGACAATTAGTTGAAAGGTTTTTACCTTTATTCAACATATTCCTAAATAGAAAAATACACATACTTAACATATAAATGCCATTAAGTATGAGTTTGAAGCACATATCAGCTAAATAGACAACAACCTAAAATAGTTGTTTATCTGGGGAGAGTTGGGAGAAGGAAAAAATATGACCAAAGTAAATTGTATGAATAATAAACAAAATCAATGTCAGTGTAGCATATATAACTTATTTAGTGAAGCTATTTATTCATTATATGTAAAGGAAATATTTGTATATTTAGCCATACCTTCAAACCACAACATACAAAGCACTCTTAAGTGAAGGAGGTAATTTCCTTCCCTATTGTTTTGATTCAGTTTATAGAGAAGCACAATTGGGTTATCCTGGAGTGTAAAGAGGGCAGCTACAAAAACTGTGCTAGTCATATATAAGTTCACTTCATTAAGAAAAAAGCCCTCACCACATTATTGATTATTATTACAATAATGACATGGATTAGGGCTCTTCCTGAGTTTTGCTGATCCATCTTTGATAATCATACAATCGCTATAGTCAGTAAATAATTTTCTATGTAACATTTCCATATTTGGTAAATTTGAAAAATATTTATTGGGCAACAAATAAGAGATTATCCAAATCGTGTCTCAATATGTTTTGTCTCCAATGGTTCTTCACCTTTTGGATGTATCATTGTATTGCTGGTTGCCTTATAAAGTCTTATTAATTATAAAAGTACATTGTAAACACAATGTAACTGTGTATAAAATATTTAAATGCTTTACATACAAATGCCTGGTGGACAGGGTTTTCATCTACTTTATTAATCTATCAATTTTAGGGGCACAGAAGGCAAACTCAAAAATAGTGATACAATATTTGTTAAATAAATCTAACTTATTGGCATTGAGATGATAAATACAAATCTTGAACTTATATAGAATATTCTCTAACTTCTACTTAGTTGAGTCCTAGATCAAACTGACATTATCTCAATTACTTTGCCCTTAATAATATCTGAATAAATTAAGTATTCTTTCTTTTTCATTAAATTCCAAATTATACAATCAATTGAAAACTTTGCAGCTACAGACTATTCTTTGCATCATTTTCTCAAAAGCCACAGTATATACTTATAATTGCAAATGTCCAGTGCTTTTATTACAGTTTATGAATGTAAATTTAGATGATGAATATATCAGTGTATCAACACTTTAAATGAGTACTGTATTCATTCATTTAATGGCATTGAAAATATCACAATAAAAAAGTTTTAATTTTACTCATTAGTGTGGCCTCTCAATAGAAGAAGAACAGAAACAAAGGAAAACAGTAAATCTTCACATTTACTTTTGAATTTACCAGGACCATCAAGGCCAAGTGCTCATCAATTTCTCAAATTTAGATAACAAGTTGGGATTTTTCTCAGACACATTTATTTCTTTGGTTAATGCAAACCCCCTGAGGTCATCTTGAACCTCTTACATGACCCTGAAGGACCCATACCTTCCAAATCCTTTTCACAAGTGGTACGCTAGCACACTGCATGATAAAATCCTCTCCTACCAAAGATCCAAAGTCTATGTAGACAACTTTATTTGAAGTTCATTATTTGAAGTGAAATTACTCCTTTCTTTGAAATCCTGGAAAGCTGATAATGAATGAGGGGGGACAGACAGACAGGAGGGAGGGAGGGAGCAAGGTACAAAAAGGGAGTGAATTTGAGGCTAAGAAGTAAACAATAGACTTTCAGTTCACTTTCACAAAAGCATGCTTCCTTTTCACACCCAGTGTTTTATATCAGTATTTTCAAATGTTATAGAAACATTTTAGAACCATCCTATTATAAAAACATCTCAAAAGCCTTTAAGGACCCCATTACCAGTTTGGTCCTTTGTTCTACTTGCCTCCTATCTCGGGATGGTAGGCAATGCTTTCTTTTACTTTTTACATATTCTATATTAGACCCTGTTTTTAAGATTTTTGAGGTCTTACTGTCCCAACACAATCTCTACTTTTGTTCTGATTCAGAGCCTCCCATTGTAATGTTTTGTTTTGCAAAAGCCAGACTAGAACAAAACAAACAGACAGGGGGAAAAAGAGCAAGAAACACATACAGGTACTGAGACACACACATTTACACACAGAGAAAAACAAAAACCAGCAACCATAACATATAAGCAAAAGATTAGTAAGATTTAAAAAAAAAGCCTAGAGAAAAAAAAACGTGAGACATAAAACCTTGCCAAAACACTACTGAGTTTGTTTTGTGTTGGCTATCTACTGCTGTGCATGGGACCTACCCTTAAGTGTCGTATGTATACCCAGTGAGACTGAATTGGACAGGACTATTTTTTTTCTGCAAGTGGTTATTAATTAGAGACTTCTAAGAAGATCTTGCTGCACTCACAAATCAGTGTCTTGCTCAGCCACCATCAGAGAAGCTTTCCCCTACAGTAGATGGGAACAAATACTGAGACTCACAATTAGACAATGCAAAGAGTGAGAGACCCTGGAACACTAGTCCTAATGAGATGTCTGCCTCAAAATCCTCCCCTTTGGACTCAGAACTCTGCAGCAAAGGAGGAAGAAAGATTGTAAGAGCTAGTGGGAATGAGAGTCACCAAGGAAACAAGGCGTTCTAGAGACAGCAGGACTGACAGACATATGAACTCACCTCTGAGTGGGGCAGCATGAAGAGTGCCTGCACAACTCTTTTCCTTGAAGAAAAGTAAGACTGTTGTCATGAATACACAGACACACTGGCTGGAGAAGTTCTGCCTCAGCATAGAAAGGTATGGAATACATAGAAAGTACAATAAAGCATTGCCTACCATCCTGAGATAGGAAACAATTAGAACAAAGGACCAAACTGGTGATGGGTCCTTAAAGGCTTTTGAAATGTTTCTATAATAGGATGGTTCTGAAATGTTTCTATAACATTTGAAAATATCGATATAAAACTTTGGGTGTGAAAGGAAACATGCTTTTGTGAAAGTGAACTGAAAGTATATTGTTTATTTTTAAGCATCAAATTCACTCTCTTTTCTCCCTCCCTCCCTCCTGTCTGTCTGTGAATAAATCAACCTTACTCTCAACTTTAAAAATGCACAACAAAATTATTCCATAGACAGCTTCTTGTTTTGTGTGTGCTCCGACCTATTTAGACTCACTTTATAGCCACTCCTTTTTCTTTGTGTCTTGAAGGTAGGTTTCCATGCTTTACTTGAATAATCAGCATGTGTATAACATGGTAGGAAAGTTCATGACTTTGGGATCAAGTGGCAAGAGTTCAATTTTTAGCCCTGGTCCTTCCCAGTGGATGATCTTGAGAAAGGCACTTAAATGCTGTATTCCTCCATATGGTGATATTTTATTTGTACTGAAATGTGATTTTATTTGTATGTTAATAAATAAAGTTGCCTAGGGGTCAGAGCTAATAGCAAGTCATAGCAGAAACCAGGCAGTGGTGGTGGTGCACACCTTTAATCCCGATCACATGACAGGCAGATCTCTGTGTGTTCAAGGATACAGCCAGCATGGAGACACACGCCTTTAATCTCAATACCAACCATAAAAGACCTGGAGGTCTGTATAGACAGGCAGTGACAAGGAGGTCATGTGGTTGGGTTTACAACCAATGAGAAGGCAGAACAGAAAGTCAATAAGACAGATACACAGGAAGTAGGTCTCTTTCGGAGGGGAAGGACAGCAGCGGCAGCAAAGGGTAAGAAAGGGTTTTTAATATCAGCTCTTAGCTACTGCTCTGACCTCTTGGGCTTTTAACTCTGCATTTGGCTCTGTGTTTCTTATTTAATAAGACTGTTACATCTACACCTCCACTTTCTCATCTACTCAGTGGAGGCAAGGATGAAGTCAACTTCATATTTTACTATGACTAATAAAGAGATTATCCATGTAAAGTACCTTGAGGAACAGCTGATACATATCATTGTAGTACTATTTGTCTGTAATAATAATAAAAAAATCTTGTTGTAGTGTCATCATAATTATGTAAACAAATCTTACTCACCTGAAGTATGTAATTAATGCTATTTACTACCATTTTTATTACCTGGCTGTAATTATATCCTTTCTATAGTCTAAATACATTGTAAGTTGTTAAGCAACTTTTAAGTGATATTTATCAAACAATAATCCCAATATCAATTACCTCAATATTGGTAGTAAGATGACAACTTACACATTTTCATCTAAAATTAAGACTCATTGCTCAAATGTTTCAGGGAATGAATTATAAATTCATTGAGTAGATAAAGATTTTTAATGTGAATTCAAAAAAGGTTTCCCAGAATGCCTCTGAAACAAGTATTTCTACAATATGAGAACACTGAGTTATTACATATCACATGTTTTGTATTAAATAGTATATATAATGGTATCATAAAATACAATCTAAATAAAAGAAGACTATACATAATGTTACATAATGTATTTCATTTTGCATTTCTTCTTTTGGCTTTTATAAGTAAGCCCCAAATAACATTTTTAGATGAATAATATACATCTGCATTTATTATTCTCCACAAAAGCCTCACCATCCAACAAAATGCCACAAAGGGATACAGACTAATACCAGATGATAGAATTGGCAAGTGGTGACCCTCAGGGTCAGTTATCAGTCCACATAAGAGACCTTGCAGTCTTGTAGAGCAGAAGCCCTCAAATGGAAGAATGCTGATCTCACTGGACCAGCATTTCACAAGCTGCTGGTCTACATGGCACAGGCCCTAGTAAGAAATCTTTGTGTGCTCTCATAATGGTAACATTATGTGCAGAGATACGCCATGAAACATGTACCAGACTTCTGTAAATATCTGTCCCAGTAGAAATTTCATCCAAAAACATAGAACATACATTACCTGTTCTCTCTTTGACATTTTTAATATTTCTGTTTCCAAAATTTGTTTGTTTGTTTGTTTGTTTTGTGTGTGCATGTTTGTGCATATGGGTGGCTACAAACTTGCCATAGCGGATGTGTAGAGGTTAGCGGGCAACTTGCAGGAATTAATTCTCTCTTTCTACCGTGTGAATTCTGAGCATAGGATAGGACTCAGGTCATCAGGTTTAGTAGCAAGCACCTTTATCCCCTAAGCCATCCCACTGACCCCACAGATCTTTAAAATTTCTTTAGCAACCCCCATTGAAATCTCTTTACAAAACATATCTGGAATGAGCTATCTCTTAAGTCAGTAACTTCCCATTTCTTAATTGTTAGTCCATAACTGGATATAGATTAGTAGATTCCATCTGGAAATAAAAGCATCATTCTGGATGCATTGTTTCCAATGCCCAAAACATAGTGGGGTGATCTATATGGTAAATGGAGGATCACAGAGATACTGTATGAGTATTGATAAGTATTAGCAATAGTTTCATTAGTATATGGTTTCCTATACATTTTACAAATAGAATAAAACAAAAATGATTAAAGTCAAAAAAGGAACTGTTTATGTTACAGAAAGGAGGTCACTAATAACTAAAGAGAAAATCCTTCAGAATTATGTGACACACATCACTATATAGGAAATGACAAACATCTTTACAAAATTATTATTATGTAAATCTAAAAATATAAAGTTGAGTTTTATCTTTAAAACAACAATTTAAAACCTTTTGTCCAACCCCCACACTCTCGTTATATTCTTTTACATTAAGGAATTTCAAGAAATGCCTGCGCTTGTGTTACAGTGAATCGCCTCATTGTGTGATGCACTTGGAGGTCTGTAAGAGCAGCCGTTTGAAATGAGAATTTTATACAGCAAGACTATCTATGCTCACAGAGAAAGCGATGGGTATCTCCCAGCATCTTTTGGCCACCCATGAACATCTCAGAATATCTCTGATTTTTTACCAACTAGTAGATAATATGAAGTATTTATCACACTGAATCTCACTTCTCTTTAAGTAATTTTTTTCCATTCAAGGGCATTAACTGATCTGGAAGATGAACAGCAGCAACAGCAACAAAAAAATCTCACTTACTATTTCAAAACGGATTGACAACTGGTTCAGTTTCTACCTATCACTTTAAGATCAAGAAAGTGAATGTTAATGGGCTTGGCTAACTATCCAGTGTTGATTCGGTTCCAGTTTATGGACCCTGGTTTTCAAGCAGGTAGGATCACATAAGAATGTCAGCTGTGGAGGTGAAAACGAATCTCTATTCTCAATTTTCTGCTTTGATTCTTCCTTTATTCCAGTCTTTGTTTGACTTCCTTTATTCTCTTTCTCTCTTTATCCCACATTGACCCTGTCTGTCCCTTGGTCGGATTCCTCGGTTAGTGTCGCTGTCTCCTCTTTCTATGTCCTCCTTTTTAAGTCTCCTACATTTTTCTGTCTGAGTCTCCTCTTTAAAATCATCTTTAGACTCACAGATCCTGTTTTTTTGTCTCCAGTGCTCCCCAGCTCACTTTATAATCTCTCTACCTCCTCACCCTGGCACTCGAGGCCTGTGAAGTCAGTCTGTTAAATAATACCGACTACTGGAAGACATGCTCTTACTCTAACCTGGACTGGACCATCAAAATAATAATTCAAGTGCAAACCTTGACATTTTAATCCTTCAAGGAACACACTCCCAGAAATGCAAATCCAGTCAGATCCATGTATGTTGTACAAACACATTTTTTGTTGTTGTTGTTTTGTTTTGTTTTGTATGTACTGGGAACTTATCACTAATGAATTAGTCTTCATATGTGTAAGACTACATTTGACACATTATACTATTTGATTCGGGTCAAGAAATACTATCAATGACTATGTTTAAAGAGAAGGGAAAAAATTAATTATACAGCGTAAGAACTAGGAAAGTTGGAATTTCGAAGCAAATCTGCAATGAATTTCCTTGGAATTTTGCTAGATGGCGCTAGAGCATGCGTGTAGCATTGAGCAAGACAGCTGCTCAATAGAAAATAACAAGGCAAACAGGTGTTTCATATATTTTACAGCATCAGATTCTGTTAGGAACTAAACAACGTACAATAATTAGAAATGTAAAAATCTAACACTTCTGAGAGGAATACGTTGTATCTTTGAAAGGAAAGATCCATTAATATTTATTACATACATAATTTTACCCTCAAGGAGAACTATCCACAATCACAGTAAGATGCATTTTGAAAGTATTTCTAAAGTTTCCTTCGCTAATTAATGATATCAACACTTTCTGTGTATTTGCAAAGTTCTTCAGTCAAGGGAATGGCTTCCAAAGCCCCCAGGGACCTTGGGTTTCTACTATTCTGCCAGTTTTGTCTTCGATCAAAACTGGAAGTCTCCTGATCGCCCTCTGTCAAAATGGCACAATTCTCATTTCATCTTAAACAGTACCAATGAACACACGTGATTTGGTCCATTTTTGTGGTATGCATTTGGACATACATTTAGCTACTATGTGGGCAACTATTTAAAGATAATTATTAATCACTTTTTAAATTGCTACCATCAAACAACTGACAAGAACCTACTTAAGGAAGAAAAGGTTTCTTTGGTCTCCCACATTAATGGTACAATCTGTCATGGAGGAAGCCATTATGACGGGACCAAGCAGCTGGTCACATTGCATCTGCAGTCAGGCAGAGAGAGGTGAAGAGTGATACTCAGCTCAGTTTCTTCTTTTTATTCATTCTAGGATTCCAGCCCATGAAATGGCCCCACCTACATCAAGGAAGGGTTCACCCCATCTCATTTAACCTAGTCTAGAAAATCCCTAAAAGTAGATATCCTATGGTTTCCATGGTGTTCCTAAACCTTGTCAAGCTGACAATCAATGTTAAACATCATAAATGGCGCTGTTTCGTTGTATTTACAGATTTAATTGAATTTATTCCTTTTTAAGCAGTTTGGAGTTTGAAAATAGGCCACATTCATCAGCAAACTTACTGTGGAGGAGATCAAGCTACTCTCACCCCAGGTCATCAAAAAAGTATGAACTTAAAATGACTAACAGGCAACCTACTTAGCAAATTTGTAGTGTGTGTGTGTGTGTGTGTGTGTGTGTGAGAGAGAGAGAGAGAGAGAGAGAGAGAGAGAGAGAGAATGTCTAGTGCTTTTTTCCAGAAAATTTATTTCCCTATAGGCATGATATAGATAATATAGAGAGATAATTAGAATTGGTTCCAATTTCTGTTTTCAGAAAGTAACCAAGAATGAGACAATTATAATTGATATCCAGTACTTAAGTATATTTTATAATTTGTCCGTACAATATGTATAATGTAGTTGCACACACCATGTTTATTTCACTAATTCAGGTTTATCCATGAAAAAGATTGAAATTCAAATGTGTATCATCTGTAACAGACTCTCCAACTTAGTTTTAGAATCCTTTTATATCCCCAGAGGTATCTGGCAGTGTTCCTAACCTAATAGACTCCTATTACTGCTAAGGTCTTTATAGTATACTTAAAATATAAAATTTAAAGACACATAATCCTCTACCCTCAATTCTAAAAATAGTAAAAATAGTTGGAATATCTGTTTAATCAAAAGTGTCACATTTATCTTGATCTTCTTGACTTATTTTAAATTATTCAAATAAATAACTCACAAAAGAAATGGAGATTAAAACTAATTTTTTATTCTAGCCCTTTCTTACAGAATTATTTTCTAAACAACATAGACAGTATGAAAACTTTGCATGGGTTACAGAATTGTTGATGAGCCAACTGCGAGACTCTGTAGCCCCGACATCTCATCCATCCATCCATCCATCCATCCATCCAACCAGCCAGCTACCCTGCCATCCTTTGACTCATTTATGTAATACTTACTGAGCATTCATTATGAAACAGAATCTTTATGAGGCAGTGACTTTAAAATGAATTATAAAGACCTTCCAATACACCTAGAAATCCAGAGATGATTGGGAAGATACGTAATCAAGTGGATGAAATACGAGGGGATGCATGTTATGTTGACCGTATGCATGAGAATCCAAGAATGGCTTCCTGGAGCAGGCAATGTCTGACACAAAGAGTAGTGTAGTAGACCTTGTGAAAAAGTCAGTCCCTCACATCATCTTTACTTGTAGGAGCTTTAAAAAGAAAGATGTAGAGATTGGGAAGAAAACAAAATATAAAGAGAAAATAGCTCAGTAATAAATTCCTCTCACTTTATACACGATTGTCAAATAATAGAACAGAATAGTATACAATGGGATCTAAGAGCTAAATAATATTCTATATGAATTTTACAATTTTGTGAGATAACTATTAGAGGCTTCTATTAATTTCTTTGTAAAAATTAGGAAATTATTACTTACCCTAGAGAGTTATAAAGACTACATAAATTCACGCATGTGGGACATTACAACTATTAATTCCCTGCCATCTTTTTGTCCATAGCCCCCAAACACCTAGAAAAATATTTGACCTGGAGTTTTGTGAAAAATCACTATGGAAAAAGTAGTAGATAGGAAGTTAGAAGATTTGAGCTGATGTTCAACTCTGCTGTAATTACTAAGCATGTAACTTTGAGTCAGTCAAGTAACTTTTCTTATAGAACCACAGGATGTAATTATACAAACTAAGATGACTATGCTATCTCTGGGTGATGAAATTACATGAAATCCAATTTGTGGTCCATTGTTAAATAGTGCATAACTGTCCAAAATAATAAATACCAGGGAGTAGACCCCAGTGAAAGGAATCTCAGAAGCTTATCATAGCTGTGGATGACTCAGTTTCTTCTTTGCATATATTATTATAATCAGAGTTCATAAAAAGAAAAGAATCTGTGAAAGTAGGTAACAAATTGGCTAATTCACTAATGGCCGACACCTAACAAAATTTCCAAGAATATTCATCAAACTGTGACACAGGACTATTTATAAACTAATAACTAAGAGAATATTTCTATAGCCAGCTGCTCAGGAAAGCCTTTTGATTAAGGAAGAGAAGAAATAGTCACCTATGAACATGCGATTTCTCTCAGCAGTTCTATCATTAAAGGTTTGGGCTCCAGACGCTCACACTGTTTTGGGAGATGGTACAAGCGTTAGGAGGCAAGGGTCCAGGGGGAGAAGTCAGGCTGGCAGGGCTGAGTTTGGGGGAAGTAGCCTGTCATTGCCCACCTCTCTTTCTTGCTTTCTGATCCTATGTTTGATGGGGTGAAGAAATTCCTACCATCACTTCTTACTCTAGGCCCAGAATCAAGGAAGTCACATCAAGTAAGCATGAATTGAACCAGCTAAACTCTAGAACCCAGATCATGTCTCCTTTAGCTGTTTCTGTGAGGGTTTCAGTTCCAACAATGCCAAAATCAACTCTCACAGGAGGAAGGACGAGGGAGAGGAAGCTAAAGAAGACAATTCATTGATAGAAGCTTGGTGGATCCTGCAACTCAAATGTGTATCATTCTAGTTAAGACATCTTCTTCCACATCCAAACACTGGAAAAGGCCAGATGCTATAAATGCCAAGTTAAAAACATAAAATATAACAGTTTTTGCTATGGAGTCAGAGGTATGTATCTGTGGTTATAATTAACCTTCCCTTATAAACAAGGATGTCGTGGAGGCATATTCTGCTACTTTGTTAATGGTATATGGTTATGTTTGAAAGAAAGGCTGAAACAAATGCCTTTTAAAAATATAATAGTCTAGCTCTACTTGACCAAAGCAGGAAATTTTTTTCATCTAAGTTTTTTTTTTTTAACAAAACAAAATCTAAAAACCCATATGGCCACTTTTCTGTAATTGGCTTCCTCTCCTATGTGTAAAGTGGGTAGGATCATAACAATTGAATACACTTTCCTCTTAGACTAACCCTGGCTCTTATGCTTCACAAAATCTCTTATGGGAAGAAAACAGAGCTCTCTCTGAAAATAAAAGGCCTGTGTATCAGCCAGAGAGATTATCTGATTAAGGAAAGACAAGAAGGTTTACAGTCCAAGAGCAATCCCCCAGCACCACACCACAAACTCAGCAAAAAAAAGGGTCGTGTTGTTCCCAAGTCCATTCACAAAAGCCAAGAGGAGTTTTTCCAGTTCATCTGCCATTATTAATTCTTGGTTGTAGGTATGTGGCCAAATCTCTGCTAAATTCTGTGAACAAAGAACAAATACTGCCATTTAACAGTAACCATTTGAGTTGTTTGGCCTAAATTGAAAGCCAGGTTCACTAAAGGAAAAGTATAGGTTTAAAATTAAATCCTACAGTGAGGAGCCTCTTTAGTGGGGCTTCTCTTCAAAGCAAGGAAAAACAAGTGAATAAAAACAGATTTTCATGTTAATGAAAACATTTATCATTATTATTTTTTTACTTCTGTGAGCCTATTTTTAAGTCCAGGTAAGGAATTAATGAGTTAAGCTGATGGAAGAAGTCATTGAAATTCAAGTTTGCTTGAAGACGAAGGAGGGGGGTGGAGAGAAGGAAGTAGATGACGTAGAAGCGGAGCAAGGAAAAGAGAAAGAGAAAAGAAAAGAAAAATGACTTCAAGAGTTATAGGACTTAAATTATTTCATTTTATGTTGCGTACAGTGCTGGTAATCCCCACCATGGATGAACAGGTGTCAGTTCGAAGGTTCATGGTCTCTCCTGAGCTTAAAATTCCAGAATAGCAGAAGTCAAAAATAACCTGTTGTTTACCGCCTCTTACCTACCTCGAAGATGTTTAAGAAGTGAGAGTTCAAAGACAGACAAGACAAAATGAGGAACAGGCAAAGGTTTTCTTCCCCCTTGAGGCAGAACTTTTCTCCTCTCTTGCCTTTGTTCTCTTAGGGTGCTTTGGGATGGGAAGGTCTTTGTTATGTAAGCAAAATGATATTGAATCATTATCAAAGTAGCAATTGTAGTTCAACAGTTTAGTCACAGGATTAACCACAGAAATCCTGCATGGTTGAACTGAGATGGGAAATTAAGTTTCCAACTGGAGTCAGGACATGAACTCTGTCTAAAGAAACGTGTTCTCTCCTTTGTGGGTGTGTATCAATGACAGAATATGATTTATGACAAAGCAAAGTGTATGGCTGTTTGTCTTAATTATTTTATTCTCTGTTTAGTTTTGTAAATGTAAGTTCTTATGTGAAAAATTATACAAATAATTAATTTAAGCCTTATAGCATCATTGTTATAATGTCCAGTGCCTTGTTTTATATTTGTGTAATCAAATTTCTTAAATAGATACACTATTATGAATTTGTCTGTCAGTTTTAAAACATACACAAAATAATTAAGGCTCCCCCCTCCCGCAAAGAGTATAAATAAAATGAAATTTTTAAATATCAAGCATAGGGGAAAATAAGGATAAAATGACAGTGTGGCTCAATTTACTCTATAAAGATACGAATCTCTTGAGCCAGGTGTGGTGGCACATGTCTTTAATTCCTGGCTTTGGAGGCAGAGGCAGGAGGATCTCTGAATTTGAGACCAGCCTGTTCTACATAGAGAGTTCCAGGAAAGTCAGGGAGGGCTACATAGTGAGCTTTTGTCTCAAAAAAAAAAGTAGAAAGAAAGAAAAAAGAGAAAGAAAGAAAGAAAGAAAGAAAGAAAGAAAGAAAGAAAGAAAGAAAGAAAGAAAGGAAGGAAGGAAGGAAGGAAGGAAGGAAGGAAGGAAGGAAGGAAGGAAGGAAGGAAGGAAGGAAGGAAGGAAGGAAGGAAGGAAGGAAATCTTACAAGCCATCAGGTTTCTTCTGAGGCCATTATTCTTGTCAATGGTTATCTTACAGAATCTGTGACATGTCATTGTTATTGTTTTACAATATTGTTTCTCTCTATCCTCCCATTCCCATCCCAGGTCAGGAATCAGTTTGGCCTTGGTTTATAGAACCGTCCTTTGCCTCCATGTAGCTATGGAGTTCATGGGTCTAAGATGACTTGGAACACCACAGACATACAGCCTTCAACTGGGCAGGAGCAGAAATAAAGCTGCCTCAGCGTTAACATCAAGCTCAAGTATAAATGCACTCTTGAACTGGTATTTATGTCTTTGATTTACCTAGAATCAAAAAGACCCACTCATATTTAAAGGGGGAAAAGTGCCAGGCAT
>CABHPQ010165712.1:0-20845 GCA_902168405.1 Peromyscus aztecus | reverse complement strand
TCAGGTCCTCTGGAAGATCATCCAGTCCTTTCAACTGCTCAGCCATCTCAACGGCCCCAAAACACATATAGTTAAAAGAGGATTTATTAGAGTAACTTACAGGCCATGATCTGAGTAGTCCAACAATGTCTGTCTCCCAGGGGAAAGGCCATGAATTGGGTAACTGTTCAGTCCACCAGACTGAATGTCTCAGCAGCCCCAGTCTGATGGTGTGAATCTAGGGA
This sequence comes from Peromyscus aztecus, assembly GCA_902168405.1. Taxonomy (NCBI): domain Eukaryota; kingdom Metazoa; phylum Chordata; class Mammalia; order Rodentia; family Cricetidae; genus Peromyscus; species Peromyscus aztecus. The sequence continues at coordinate 20,621 of CABHPQ010165712.1, read as the reverse complement.
ACTGCTAGATAGCCAAAAGCCTTCAGTCTCAGTTGGAATCCCAAAGAAGTAGGTTCTAATATCAATGAAGGAACGCCTCTGCAACAATTGATGAGCTTGCCAGTGAGCGTGAGGGTAAACAGTCAAAAAGAAAAGCTTCTTTCTTCCATGTCCTTTTATGTGGGCTGCCACTAGAAAGTGTGGCCCAGATTTAGGGTGGATCTTTCCACTTCATATAATCCAGTCAAGAAAAATCCCTCACAAGTGTATCCCGCTGCTTGGGACTTAGTTAATTCCAGATAAAGTCGAGTTGACAACCAAGATTAGCAATCACACTGCCCAAAGATGCAAGACACATGACAACCTGAGTTCAATTGCCAGAACCCACATAAAACATTGTGGGGTCTCTGCAAACACCAGGGCTAGCAAAGTAACCCATGTGAGGTAAGAAGGAAATGATTCAACACAACTTAGTTAGCCAGTGTTGGTTCAAACTTCTGGAGTCTGATGCCAGGCAGTTTATTTTTAGGCATATTTAAGCACAGTACAATTTTGGAAAAGTTTCTAGTAACAATTATCCCAATCCCATGTGCACAATAACACTTAAGTCACGGCTACATCAAAGTATATGTTGACCTCTTCCATAAAGATGGGTTCTATAACTTAAGAGCCTAAGGGAGGACCTGGTCATACCGATATCATGCTTTAGAGCAGTAGTTCTCAACCTTCCAAATGCTGCAATCCTTTCGTACAGTTCCTCTTGTGATGACCCCAACCATAAAGTTATTTTCATTGCAATTTCCTAAGTGATTTGCTGCTGTTACGAATCGTAATGTGAATATCTGTGTTTTAGGATGGTCTTAGGTGACCCCTGTGAAAGGATTGTTTGACCACAAAAGGGTTGCAACCCACTTGAGAACTTAAGTTTGAGAAGACAGGTAGGTTTAGGAAAAAGAGCACAGAACCCAAGACATGGGTATGAGCTTCTCAAGAGGGTGGCACTCGAGTGTCGTGTGTGTGTGTGTGTGTGTGTGTGTGTGTGTGTGTGTGTGTGTGTGTGTGTAATATGTTATGGCTTTCTAAATTAGGTTGTTCAAAGCCCTGTGGCTAAGTGGATAAGGTGTATTGCTCTCACAAAGGACCTGAGTTCCATTCCAAGCGCCCACATCAAGTAGCTCACAACATTCTGTAACTCCCTAAGACTGCACTCATGTCGCATACCTACGTACAGAGAGACACACTCAATTAAGTTTAAAAAAAAAGTTTTGGGTTTGGAAAGATGATTTTGCTCTTTTTACTTGTTTTTTGAGACAGGGTTTCTCCATGTAGTTTTGGTGCCTGTCCTGTATCTTGCTCTGTGGACCAGGCTGAGAGATCCACCTCGATCTGCCTCTGAGTGCTGGGATTAAAGGCGCGCGCCACTGCCACCGGCCCTGTTCTGCTTTTTAGAGGACCGGAGTTTGGTTCTACACTGAGTGGCTCACAACTGCCCCAGAGTATCTAATACCCTCTTCTGGCCTCCACTGGCACCTGTACTCATGTGCACACACCCACACACATACACAAATACATAGTTAAAAATAAATCTTTTGGGGGCTGGAGAGATGGTTCAGTGGTTAAGAGTACTGGCTGCTCTTCCAGAGGACAGGAGTTCAATTCCCAGCACCCATATGACAGCTTAGAACTGTCAGTAACTCCAGTTCCAGGGGATCTGACCTCTCTTCTGGCTTCTGAAGACACCAGGCACACACACACACACACACACACACACACACACACTATGAAGCCCTGGCTGGCCTGGAACCTGATCTATAGACCAGGCTGGCCTTGAACTCAAAAGATCCACCTGTCTCTGTCTCCCAAGGGCTGAAATTAAAACTGTGTGCCACCGCTATGCCCAGATCGCAGGGACCCCCAAAAGACCACCACGGAGACCGAACCCCACATGTAAAAGCAAAGAGCCTTTATTTCAAGCTCCAGAACTTGGTCCCTCTGTCCGACACAGCGCTGAGAGTAGAGAGCCCTGAGCTCAGGTGGAGAAGAGTTTTTTTGTTTTGTTTTGTTTTTCTCAGAGTTTTTAACATAGCAGAGGTTGGGGTGAGGGGACTTCCAGGGTCCAGGACCCTGATTGGCTGACAATTGTCTAGGAGTATCTGTAAAACAAAAATAGGTGTGTGCTAGACTCAAGGGCATCTGGCCACCTTATCTAATGGTTGGAATGTTTGGGACTTCAGGTACTTCCTCATCCCTGGGTGGATCCCTGGGTGGTATCAACTTAAGGCTTTTCCTGGATCTGGGTGTGGCCTACCAGTAAGCCTGTCACAGAAGCTGTGTCTAGGCCCCTAAGCCTGTCATGGCTGCTGTGTGGTCAAGCTATTTTGGGGCCCCTTCACACCACCATACCCATCTAGATTTTTTTTTTAAAGATTTTATTTTTTAGTTGCTTGTGCACTTGAATGCGGTCCCTACAGAGGCCAGAAGAGTGTCATTACCTTTTAGAGCTGGAGTTACAAGTGGTTGAAATCTATCTGATGTGGGTGCTGGGAACAGGACTCAGGTCCTCTGGAAGAGCAGCAAGCATCCATATCCACTGAGCCATCTCTTCAGGCCCTAGCATCACTTTTGAGACAGGGTCCCACTATCTTACACAGGTTGATCTTGAATTCACTCTTTTTTTTTGTTTTTCGAGACAGGGTTTCTCTGTGTAGCTTTGCACCTTTCCTGGAGCTCACTTGGTAGCCCAGGCTGGCCTCGAACTCACAGAGATCCGCGAGGCTCTGCCTCCCGAGTGCTGGGATTAAAGGCGTGCGCCACCAACGCCCGGCTTGAATTCACTCTTAATCCATGCAGGCCTTGGTCTCATAGCCTCCTGAATTGCTAGAACCATAGGCTCACACCACTAAGATTAGAGAGAGATCTTGAGGATTCTAGTTTAGCAATGTGGTAATTCCTGGATGGATTCCCAGGAAGGCACTATTGAGATGGTGGAGTAGGAGGTAGGGCTGTAGATCACTAGGTATGTACGTTGGAAGATATGCCTTGTACCCAGCCCCATCTTGCCCCTCCTCCCTCACTGGCACAGGGTTCTACTGATAGGGTATTAGGTCTCATCATTTCTCACCTCAGGCCCAAAGCAATGGATCCAGCCAAGCTTGGCCTGAAACCTGTGAGCCAAAATAAAAATAAACCTTTCTTCCTTTAGACTTTCTCTCAGGTATTTGGCCACAGTAACATAAAACTAACACAGAGACATTTTATCGAAGAGGAGACACAGGTAAGAAATAAGCACATGAAAGATGATTAGCATCATTAGCCATGACAAAAATACAGACTAAAATAACAAGGAGACATCGTGGGGCATCTAACAGAGACAGGAGGATCCCTGAAGCTTGCTGCCAGCCAGTCTAGCCAAGTCAGCAAGCTCCAGGCTCAATGAGAGATTGCCTCAGATACGGAAGGTAGAGTGGAAACAGCGTGGCTCAGCAGTTAGGAGTGTGTATTGACTGCTCTCACAAAGGATTGGAGTTCGGTTTCCAGAATTCCACACCAGGCAGCTCACAACCACCTGTTACTCCAGCTCCAGGTGTTACTAAGCCTCTACTGCCAATAACACCTGCACTCCCCTGCACACACACACACACGATAATAAAGTTCAGACTCAATAAATATGAATGTTTACTGTAAGTCATGACCTGACATTTTTATAGATGAGGAACACAGAGTGAGTGGTTTGTGTCCTGCCTGAGTACAGAACTGATAAGATGGGCCTGGATTCAAGCTCATCTCTCTAGCTCCAACTCACCAAAAATTGTTCTGACTGGTAACTTCGGTCCAATGCAAATGACGTAAGGGTTCAGTTCAGTGAGTAAAGAGGTAAATGTCACGTTGACTTCAACCTTCACTAAAGGTTTGGCTAACACAATAGTAACAGTTTGCTTTCCACTAATGAAATAGTAATTCACAAGTTTTTTGCTTTAGAAAGGGAGCTCAGGAACTCGGCATATAACAAGACTTCTATATGCATGAGAGATTCCATTCTCAGATTCCTAAAATTGTTTTAAATAAGCACTTAAATGTTGCTCAGGTTGGCCATGAACCTACAATGTAGACCAGGCTGGCCTTGAATTCAAGAGATCCGCCTACTCTGCCTCTTGAGTACGAGGATTAAAGGTGTGCAGCACTGTACAGTTTTTTTTTTTTTTTGTTGTTTTTTGTTTTTTCGAGACAGGGTTTCTCTGTGTAGTTTTGGTGCCTGTCCTGGATCTCACTCTATAGACCAGGCTGGTCTTGAACTCAGAGATCCGCCTGGCTCTGCCTCCCGAGTGCTGGGATTGATGGTGTGCACCACCACCGCCCAGCTGCAGTTTTTAACCTAATAATATAAAGGGGAATTCTAAGACTATTGCTAGGAACTTCCAAGAACCCACACCCAGCCTGATAATGACGACTCTGGAATAAAAAAATCCTAAACCAAGTTTCAGCAAAATAAGTTTATTTCCTAACACAGTAAACATATACATCCAATATGTATGAACACCTTGCACATCTATGCACAAATGACTTGCATGTCACAAGGGCTTTGAGAGCTAACATGTAGTAAAAGCTGTCTTGGTTGAGATGTGAAGTGTCTGGATGGCTAACCTTCTGAACATATTGGACTAGCCAAAGCACAATCTGCTTCATTAATAAAGCTTTGAAGTTACTACACTTTTGCATCTAACGCTTCCAGGTGAACAGGATGCAGCAGGATCAGCTTGGATTCTGGAGGCATCTCATCAGTTCTTCTGGTGATGGAACCATTTGTCCACTGTATCCAGAAAAGAGAAAAGCAAATGAGTCTCTGCTAAGAACCCAAATTATCAAGATATACCAAAGGGTAAGCTGGGGATGTAGCTCAGCAGGAGAATGCTTGCCTACCAAGGAATACAACAGGGCTCTGCACGGCTCCTCTAGATGACCTCTAGAACATGCATGCAAAGCTACAGTCAGAAACTAGTACCTAGCACAGGGACGAGGTCTCATATAGTCTTGGCTAATCTGAAACTCATTATGGAGCCCAAGTTATCCCCAAACTCTTGGGCACTAGGGACTAAAGGTGTACACCACCATGGTAGCTTGAATTTTTTGAAGTGGCAGACCCTTTTCTCACCAGAAGAAATTTAGATTCCTTTTTCTTTCCTTTGTTTTTTTCAGACAGGGCCTTTCTACATAACGCAGGCTGGCCTTCACCCTGTGATCTTCCTGCCTCAGCTTCCAGAGCGCTGGGACTACAGGTATGCATTACCACACCCGTCACAGAGCTCTCTAAGATCTAGAGAGGGGACAGAGCTATTTTCTGAGTGAAGCAGGCAATGTCTGGATGAGAATGTAGAACACAGCCCATGCTGGGTCCCTCCCAGTGTCCACATGGAATTGGAGGGGCCAGAGTGAGAGAAAGCACCCCCCCCCCAAAAAAAAAAGAGAAGGGGAAAAAAAGGAAAGGCGGCATGCAGTGTTCCATCCTTCACATACACACTGCCGAACTTTAGCAGGGTTTGCCAAGTGAAATAAAGACAGGCACAGAAAGACCAACAGCTTGACTGGACTGTGGGCTCCTAAAGTGTGGAACTGCACAAGTGCGGAGTGGTTGCCGAGGCTGAGAGCAGAGGCCAGATGGGAAGGGGAGTCAGGAGCTGATCAAGGGCACAGAGTCCATGTCAAGTCCCAGCAGTGAGTTTTATTTAACGGAATGCTGACTGCACTAGTATAATGCACTGCCTATTAATAGCTCCTTCCTGCGGCTGGGGAATGGGCACAGGCCTTCTAGCATGTTAAGCACACACTCTGCATCAATCTACAGCCCAGGTCCCAGGATATTTTTCTCTCTTTCTTTTTTGGTTTTCGAGACAGAGTTTCTCTGTGTAGCTTTGGTGCCTTTTCTGGATCTCGCTCTGTAGCCCAGGCTGGCCTCGAACTCATAGAGATCCACATGCCTCTGCCTCCCGAGTGCTGGGATTAAAGGCATACGGCACCACTACTCGGCCCCAGGATATTTTTCAAAATGGCTACAACTGTAGATTTTAAATGTTTGCCCACAAATAAGTATGTGAGGTGATAGATTTGCTAGCTTCATTTAATCTTTCCATATTATAAATGCAAAGCAAAACTTATTACACCCATAACCATATATAACCATTTTCCAAGGGAAATATATATATACAGACATATAACTCTAATATGACTGCAGTGGACTCAGGTCTTACCATCTGTTGGTAGTGAGCAGGCAGATTCACATGGCGGCGGCAACTAAAATAAAACATTAAAATATTAAAATGTAGTCTAACCCTAGGAGGGAAAGCTAACAGCCTACTGGTAAAATTGGAAAACAATGGACAGGAGACTACCAATTTTTAGTCTCTTAAAGTAACTTCCAGGAACAAGAGTGTGATCTGCTAAGACAGGGTTCTCAACCTATGGGTTGTGACCCCTTTGGGATCACATGTCAGATATTTATATTATGATTCATAACCATAGCAAAATTACAATTATGAAGTAGCAACAGAATAATTTTATAGTTGGGTTCACCAAAGCATGAGGGTTACAATATTAGGAAGGTTGAGAACCACTGTGCTAAGAGATCAACATATCCAAGTCTCTTTCAATTTTGAAAAAGATCTACTTAATTTTATGCGTATGGGTATTCTGCCTGTTATGTATGCACACCACATACATTCCTGGTGGCTGTGAGTCAGATCCCTGGAACTACAGCTATGGATAGTTGTAAACCACCATAAGGATGCTGGGAATTGAAGCCTGGTCCTCTGCAAGACCAAGAAGTGCTCTTGACTCAGCAGCCATTTCTCCAGACCCCATATACAAGTCTCCTGACACACATAAAAGAACATTTTTTAAAATAAAACCCAGCATGCATGCATCACGATTCCATTTTCTCTAACTCTTTTTTTTTTTTTTTTTTGAAACAAGGTTTCATAGTATAGTTTAGGCCAGCACAGAACTCAGCAATCCTCCAGACTCAGCGTCCTGAGCCACTGTAGCTAGAGTTTTCCTGCCTGGCCCACAGTCAGGATAAATCTCTTTCACCTGCCAGTCCCACAGCCGCTCAGACCCAACCAAGTAAACACAGAGACTTACATTGCTTACAAACTGTATGGCCATGGCAGGCTTCTTGCTAACTGTCCTTATATCTTATATCAATCCATTTCTATAAATCTATACCTTGCCACATGGCTCGTGGCTTACCGGCATCTTTACAAGCTGCTTGTCCTGGTGGTGGCTGGCAGAGTCTCCCTCTGCCTTCCTATTCTTTTTATTCTCTCTGTTAGTCCCGCCTACACTTCCTGCCTAGCCACTGCCAATCAGTGATTTATTAGCAACACATTTGCCATACAGAACATCCCACAGCAAGCCACCATGCCCAGTTTTGTTTTTCCTGTTCATCTCATTTTGTCAGGGTTCACTGTAAACGAAGAGGAATCTAAATGCCCTGGGCATCATGTCCTTTTCCTTTGAAGTGCCCCATTGATGAGGCCGTGGGAAGTCAGGTCGTTTCCTTCTGCTTGCTGCTTTTGATTCCTGTGCTTACTCCCTTGGTCTTGGCTATGAACAAATCAACTAACTTCCTGTTTGGTCTCTTCTGGAAGATGGTTTGACAGGTGAGGAACTCGTAGGCTACCAAGTACATTCAGTAATCACTTTGGTTTTTACAAGTTACCAACTTTGCGCCGGTACAACCAGGGTTGACCAGGACCACTCTTAAGCTTTCCCTCAAATGTTTGTTTGTCTGTGTTCAGAGTTCTGACCTCAACATGTCACACAGTAATATGCACACAAAAAACATTCAAATATTTGTTGCAACAAGTATTTTTTCCCCAAGGAGCACCCTTATCTCTCAGCCACCCAGTCATCTTTCAAAAGCAAATGTTACATACAGCATCCACAATGGCTTTGGCAGCATCAGGATCACACTTGAAGGGGCTCTCCGACACTGTGGTATTCATGCTATTGAATGAAATGAACACAGTCAGAAGATAAAGGAACAATACAGTCTTCTCATACATTTAAAAAAACTAAGTTGATGACGGTAGACCAGATGGCTTTGGGAGGTGGGCACAAGGTCTCATAATGTAGCCCAGGCTAGCCTGGAACTCAGAGAATACTGGGATTAAAGGCAGATATCATCATGCCTAGACCAGATAGCATTAAATTTGGTTTCATTGAAAGCTTTCTCAACTATCTTAAACATTCTAATTATTTATTTGGGCAAGGTACAGATGTACTTGTAGTTGATTTATTTCACATCTCTTAATAACTTAGACTTAAGAATCTGAGATTAAATCATCTATAGTACTTACTAAAATAGCTGAGAAATGCAAATTAAAATCTGAAATACATCTTTCCCAATTCTGGGAAAAAAAAATGAAGCTTAAAAAAAAAAAAAAACCCAAAAAACAAAAAACCAACCTGCTCCCATCAGTGTTGGTGAAACATAAAATACAGATACTCCTGATAGAAGAAGAAGAAGAAAAAAAAAAAATACATGCCTTAAATCCCAGCTCTTGGGAGGCAGAGGCAGGCAGATCTCTGAGTTTAAGGCCAGCCTGGTCCACAGAGCGAGTTCCAGGACAGTCAAGGCTACACAGAGAAATCCTGTCTGGGGGAAAAAAAAAGGCTTATCCACAAAATGGATTAGACAGTTACAGAATCTTATACAATACAATGGGCAAATGCTTAGGATGTAGTTTTAAAATTAAAAAGCATAAAACAAATTGTGCATAATATAATCCTAATTGTTTAAAAAATATTTTGCACACACATAAAGGACTGACAAAGACAAAACAAAACCCTACAAAGAGGTGCTTTTAGGAAAGATCAGAATTTTATTTATTTACTTGTTTTTATGCAGCTGGGATCTTGCATGTGTTAGGAAAGCATTTAACTAGTGCTAACTCCCATCCCTTTTAAATTTTATTTGATTATTTGATTATTTACTCTGAGATGGAGTCTCTTGTAGCATATGATGGCCTCAGAATGGCTATAAAGCTAAGGATGACCTTGGACTTGAAATATTTCTGATTACTTCAATTACAAGCATGAGCTAGCATATCTGGCTTATGCAACACTGGAGTGGAATCCAGGGCTTTGTGCATGCCAGGCAAGCACTGTACCAACTAAGCTACATCTCAGCCTCAGAGCTAAATTTTAAATTATGATAAGATTGTCTGTCTTCAGCAGGGCAGTAGTGGTGCTCGCCTTTAAACCCAGGGCTTAGGAGGAAAAGGCAGGATCTGAGGCAAGATCTCTGAGTTTGAGGCCAGCCTGGTCTAAAGACCGAGTTCTAGGACAGCCAGGGCTACACAGAGAAACCCTTTCTTAAAAAGCAAAAAAAAAAAAGAAAGAAAGGAAGGAAGGAAGGAAGGAAGGAAGGAAGGAAGGAAGGAAGGAAGGACAAAGCATTTATTTCGTGTATGTGTATGTGTGTGTGCAAATGGCCACCATTGTTAGAGGACAATTTATAGAAGTCAGGCTTGGCAGCAAGTGCCTGTACCAGAGCACCATATTTTGTTTTGCTTTGTTTATTTTATTTATTTATTTTTTTTTCTTTCAGTACTGGGGCCTGAACCCAGGTAGTTAAGATAAGGCATCAACACTTATTCTGGAGTGACTGTGGTTAAGCTCAACCTCCTCAATCTGTTTCATGCTTGGCAAGTATTAATTGCTCAATTAACATGAACCATTATTATGAGTGGGAGTAAATTCAGGGAGCATGGTAGACAGTGGTGTAGCAAAAATTGCTTTCTTGGTGACAGTACAAGTCAATAAATATTGATCCCCAAAGGGCTCGGATACTCATCAGATTACAGGTCCCCAGAGAGCTGAATGAAACATGACTAGAATGAAGCCAATCCTGCTTCCTAGGAAATGAAGCCACAGCCACTGATATATGGTCTATGCTGTCCCACCAACTGTAAAACCGTGGAGAGGACACTAGCCACCCCACCTTTCAAACACATGGGCTCCGACGTTATCCTAAGACAGCTTTTGCTTCTCTGGAATTGATTTCAAAAGATCTGCATGAAGAAGTGTTGATGGTGCTCCAGGCTACCACACTATATCATTCCTGCTCACACCTTTACATATTCATATCAGAGAATACCAAAACAGGCACTCATCTGTTACATTCTGAACACCCTATGCTCACAAGCTCTGACCTGACTATCACACTTATGAATCTAGTTTGTATTTGTTTAGAGAGGATTTTTAAAAACAGATTTATTTTCATTATTTTTAATTACGTGCAAGTATATTCGTTAGCATGTAGGTATATGCATGTGAGTGCAGGTGCCTGAGGAGGCCAGAGGTGCAGGATCCCCTGGAACTGGACTTAAGACAAGCTGTGAGCCACCTAAGGTCTTGGGAACCAAACCTGAAGAACACCAAGGGCTCTTAACCACTGATCCCTCCCTCCAACTCATTTAGGAAGCATCTTATGGAAAGTTTTAAGTTGTTGATGTAATAACTTGAGTAGAAACTAGCAAAATTAATTTTTATTTTTATTTTATTGAGACGGTATCAGTATGTAGCTTGGTTGGCTGGAACTTGCTATATAGACCAACTTCTTTGAACTCACAGAATCTACCTGCCTCTGCCTCTGAGTGCTGGGAATAAAAGCATGTAATGTACTAACACACCCAGTACTTTTTAATTTTTACAATTATTAGTGTGTGTGCGTGTGTGTGTGTGTGTGTAATATGTGCACATGTGGAAATGCATATGCTATGGCACACATATGGAGGTCAGAGGAAAATGTGGAGCTCTCAGCTTGAGGTCTGGTCATCAGGCTTGTGCAGTCAGCACTTGATCTCACTGAACTGTCTAACTAGACCTAGTTTTTTTCTAAGTAAATATAACAGTAGAATCTTGCTACGGCAGGCAAGTATGGGAATAATTTAGTATACCTGGGAATCTACTTGGTTTGGGCTATGTACACCACCCCTAGCTAATAATGTTTTGGCAACCTAGCTACTTTATGTTCAAGCACTGTATATACCCCTCTCTGAACAAGGCACGTAAGTATAGTCTAATTTTCTCTGCCCCTAACAAGCATTAAACAGAGACAATCTGTATTCAAGTATATTCCCAATGTAGCCTGTATTAAGAATGGAAAAGAAATTTGGCCAGAACAGGTTTTGGGTACATGGCAGGAAGGCAAAACTGTGTCCTCTACTAACCTTTTAGGGAGCCTCCCCTATTTAGCATCTTATGATTATGTATAATTAGGCATGCATATGATTATTGGAAGGGACATGTCCAATAGGAAAAGTAAATATGTGACCTAATCCATCAAGACGTATCCCTTTCTAATCAGGATCATAGCTCCACTTGGAACAGACTTACTTACTTTGCTATTGCTGTAAATCTGTGTGTGTCATTATTTCAGTCCTTTGAATAAGAAGCCAAGATTCTGGAAACACCTATCTAGACCGTGACCACTGGTAACATTACAATCTCTAAAATATTTGATGTAAACTGGCCTACTGTGTGTTAAAGACACAGAGTTAACACTTACCAACTGATTCCTTTCCCGTCTGTTTTCTTAGTCACTAATGCTTTCCAGTAATCATGAGTGCTTTTAATAATGTCAACTGCAAACTCCTGTAATTTGAAGACAGACATTAGGAGGTAAAAAGGAGGTCTTTTCCTATCACTTACATTTTCTCAAAACTTGATACTACCTCTTTTGAGTCGGGAAGTGACTCAACAGAAGAAAGTTTTGTTTAAAAAACGAAGAGAACACTTACATAAGCAAAAGGCCAAGACTATCTTGCATCTTTAGAATTGTCTTATATGAGAATTTTTGGGGGTGGTACTAGGGATCAAGTCCAGGGTCTTTTTGTTGTTGTTTTTTTTTTTTGTTTTGTTTTTTGTTTTTTCAAGACAGGGTTTCTCTGTGTAGCTTGCGCCTTTCCTGGAACTCACTCTGTAGACCAGGCTGGCCTCGAACTCGCAGAGATCCGCCTGGCTCTGCCTCCCGAGTGCTGGGATTAAAGGCGTGCGCCACCACTGTCCAGCATGAGTCCAGGGTCTTAAGCATAGTAGGCAAGCACTCTACCACAGACATACATCCCTGGCCCTCTTCTTTCATGAATCTTTAGATGGGAACAACATACTTTAAATATAAGTCTCAATATAAATGGTCTAAAGCTACAGTTTTGAAAGATACATACCTTGTCTTTAAATTCTGCATTGAATGCAAACTCATTTTCTGGTTTTCCATCGGGAACCTTATACCTTCTAAACCAGTCAACAGTAGCTTCTAAGTAGCCAGGTTTCAGCCGTTCGACATCAGAAATATCTAAGGAGAGAGAAGAAACACATCACATGATGCATAAGTAATTATTTAGGCATTCAACAAAAATACCAAGTTGAGAGAGACATGGGAAGGTTATGAAGAAGCCCAAGATAATATCAGAGGTGAGAAAAGAAAATCCTCCAGTATCTTTGAATAGTTTTGACATTAAGAACTGAAGAGTAGCCGGGCGGTGGTGGCACACACCTTTAATCCCAGTACTTGGGAGGCAGAGGCAGGTGGATCTTTGTTGAGTTCGAGGCTAGCCTAGTCTACAAAGCAAGTTCCAGGACGGCCAGGACTGTTAACACAGAGAAACTGTCTCGAAAAACCAAAAAAAAAAAAAAAAAAGAAAAAGAAAAAAGAAAAAAAGAACTGAAGAGTGGGGAATCAAGCCTGGCTAGCTGCTATTAGATCCAAGAGAAAGGAGTAGGGCTATATAATCAAACCAGTCTCCTTTATATATATATAAAGAAGGTATGAGATAATAAAAAAAGGGGGGTGGGGAGTTAAGGTTGTATGTCAGAGGCTCACACTCCAATTATACACCAAAAGACAAGAAAAGTAGACTCAACTGATACACTGATACTAATGGATTATTACATTTTAATTAATTACAGCCAGGGCTACACAGAGAAACCCTATCTTGAAAAATCAAAATAGATAAATAAGCCAGAAGTGGTGGCACACACCTTTAATTCCAGCACTCAGGAGGCAGAGGCAGGTGGATTTCTCAGTACAAAGTCAGCCTGGTCTACAGAGCAAGTTCCAGGATAGCCAGGGCTACACAGAGAAATTCTGCCTTGAAAAATAACAACAACAACAATAATAAACAACTAGTTGACTTATTTTGCAGCACTGGGATCAAATAACAACAACAACAATAATAATAATAGCTCCTGCTCCATGCAAGTAAGAGGAGCACTACGAAGTCAAGAAGGGCATGGTGGCATGTAGCTGTAACTCCAGCATTCAAGGCTGCTGAAGTAGTCGGATGTGGAATTCAAAGCTAGCCCAGGCTATAGTGAGACTATCCCCCAACACAAAGAAAACGAAGCAATACAAAAAAATATGTCTTTAAAGCTGGGCATAATAGGGTTCACCTGTAATCATATCACTGCAGAGGTTAGAGGCAGGAGAATCCAAAATTCAAAGCTTTCCTGGACTACAAGAGACTCTATTTCAGGAAAAAAAGAAAGAAAGAAGAAAAGCTTTGATCTAATTCATCCAATTTTTGACCTACCTAAAGAACCACAAGGCACGCGTGGTGATCCACGCTTTTATTTCCAGCACTCAAGAGGCAGAGACAGGTGGATCTCTGTGAGTTCGAGATCAACCTGGTCCACATATCAAGTGCCAGGCCAGCCAGAGCTCCATAGTGAGACCCTGTTTCAACAACAAACCAACCAACAAAGGCTGGCAAGCTTGTGAACTGTGAAGTTACACTCATGGACTAGGATGTAGCTGAGCTGGTAGAGTGCTCACCTACATCCATGAAGCCCTGGGTTCCATCCTTAGACGGCATGGACCGGATGTAGAGGAACACACCTGTTATCTCAGCATTCAGAAAGTGAAGGCTTAAAGATCCATCCTCTGTAGAACAGTTCGCAAAACTCAGGAAAAATATATTATTTGGTTTTTTTAAATTAGATTTATTCATTTTATTTTATGTGACTATTGTGCTGGCATGTATGTGCACCACACATGCATGTTTGGTGCCTGTGACATCAGATTCCCTGGAACTGGAGTTACAGACGATTGTGAATCACAATGTGGGTGCTGGGAACCTAACCCAGTTCCTCTGTGCGAGCAACAGGTGCTCTTAACTGCTGAGCCATCTCTCCAGCACCCACATTACTTAAGCTTATAGATTTGTTACCAAAGACAGCACTCAGGATCAGCAAAAGGAAGGGAAGCATGGGGACAAGCAGACAGACACTGACTTAGGGCGACACGCAGTGAAAACAGCACATACCTTTCGCTATGGCACTGACTACCGGGGAGTTTTCAGGAGCCTACAGCTCTATTGCTGGGAACCAAAGTCCGAGCAAACCAGTGCTGAAACAGTGAGCAGCTCAGCTTTACAATCTGTGGCCAGAGCACGCCACCAAGTACGCGTGAACACAGACCCTGACCAACACCGTCAGAGCTAACAAATGGGCTAGATATACTCACTGGACCAAGTCCAAACGCAGACCCTCTAGCAGACAGTTAACTTGTTATCATTGCACTTCAAGGACTATTCTCCCAGACACACCAAAACACAAAGTGCATCATTTCAAGGGTCCATGTTCACGAAGACCTTCCCTATGGATGATCTTAAGCACTGGCTGAGGCGGTATTTCTCTGATGTATACCACACTCTTAGCACTCACAACCTACAATGAGAGGGACTTATGCTCTGCCCTCGAGAATACCATGGCTACATAAATCACTTGGAATTTTGCATTAGAGATTTCTTTATCTTCCTCATTATTTGCTTATTTGTTCATTTATTGATGTGGTCTCATTGTTAGTTATCTGTTCTGGGTTACAATCCAAAATTCCAGCATGCCTCTTTGATAGATGCGTCATTCACTGCTTTTTAAAAGTGTGTCATGACTGGTTCTACCGGTCGGTCTAGGTTTTTACCCTTTCGTTCCCTGTCCCAGACTTGGAATCAACCATTTCTCCAAGGAGCCTTGGCTTCTTTCTCACTGTAAATGTTGTAAGAACCACAGATTTGGGTGCCAGGGGGTGATACCACTAATGAGAGGGTCTTCCAAACTCTCTTGGCTGACCAGATGTGTGGATCCCAATCCACACCTATAATCCCAGCAGCTACCTGGGTGGACCCAAGACAATATTCTGCTGGCCTGACTAGGAATACCCTTTGCAGGAGGCCGGGGGTGGGAGGGTGGGGGTGGGGGTGTAAAATGACATCTGATTCCACTTATGTAGCTCACTGTGATCTCAGCTTGATTATTCTCTATAGTTACAAAGGTCCCTGAACTCCTGATCCTCCGGTCTCTGCCTCCCAAATTCTAACTACAGGAGTATCCCAGCACACCTGAAAGTTGTTTACATTTTAACATCAGACATAGGCAGACAGGCCCTGACAAATGACCTTCAAAGGCAGGCAGGTCAAGAGTTTAAGGCCAAACTGGTTTAGACTCTTTCAAACACAAAACAAAACAAGAGGCTGAGATAGCTTCGTAGATAAAGAGTTTGACAAACAAATATCAAGACTTGAAGTTCTACTCCGAGCTCTTAACAAAAAAACAGCCCAGCAAAGGTAGAAATAGGCAGACCACTGGAACTTGCTGGCCAGCCAGCCTAGCCTAATTGGCAAGCTCTAACTCTGAGATAGGAGAGATCCTATCTCAAAAACCAAGGAGAGCTCCTAAAGAATGATACCCGAGGTTGACCTCTGGCTTTCACATGCTCAAGTGCCCCCCACATCCCAAAAACCCACCAAACCACATGCTTCAAAATGGCAACTTTTATGATATGTGAATATCTCAAACACTCAAGAAACAAAAATAAAAACCACTATTATGGCGTGCTAAACTCCAACAGTTCTGTAGTAGAAAAAACAACTTCAGTGGTTAAATGTGTCACTCCATCTAACAGTCTGAAGGGGTGAGTTTACAATTCCATTATCACAGGTTAAGTGTGGTGGTACTTTAATTCCAGCACACCTTTACCCAGCAGGTGCGGGGCAGAGGCAACCCGATCTCCACATATGGTCAACATATCGAGTTCCAGGACAACAGAGGCTCCATAGAAGAGCCTGTCTCAACAACAATAACAACAACAGAAAGATTCCAAGACTTTAATCCACTCTTGAGATTTCCTTACTGTTATAATTGGCTGCATCTGGATCGTCCACGTTAATGGCGATGACTTTCCAGTCGGTTTCGCCTTCATCAATCATAGCCAATATTCCCAGAACTTTTACCTTGATTATTTCACCTCTTGTACACACCTGTGAAATAACCAGAGTCAGAACAGAATCCTACCACAGGATGAAATCTAGGTTTTACTTACTTACTTACTTACTTACTTACTTACTTACTTACTTATTTATTTATTTATTTATTTATTTATTTATTTATTTATTTATTTATGGTTTTTTTGAGACAGGGTTTCTCTGTGTAGCTTTGGGCCTTTCCTGGAACTCGCTTTGGAGACCAGGCTGGCCTCGAACTCACAGAGATCCGCCTGCCTCTGCCTCCCAAGTGCTGGGATTAAAGGCGTGCGCCACCACCACCTGGCAAAATCTAGGTTTTATTTTGGATAATAATAAGTAAGAAGTCAAATTTCTTTTCTGCACTTAGCTGACTTCAGTCAAGTTTTCTTTTTTGTCTTTTTTAAAAAAATACTTTTGATTGCCAACCACGATGGCACACATCTTTAATCCTAGCACTCAGTAGGCAGAAGTAGATGGATTTCTTCAAGTTCAGCCAGCCAGGACTTCATAGTGAGACCCTGTCTCCAAAAAAAAAAAAAAAATTATTATTTCCGTGTGACGGAGGTCAGGGCATGCACGTGGAGGTCAGAGGACAACTTCGTAGAGCCGAGTCTTTCCTTCCACTTTGACGTGGGTTCTGGGTGTCCAACTCCGGTGGACAGGCTTCCCTAGCAAACACCTTTACCCACTGAGCCATCTCGCCAGCTCTGTTTTTGAGACACAGTTTCCCTGCATAGTTCAGGATGGCTTAGAATTTGCTATCCCAGGCTGGCTTCAAACTCGCAATCCCCCTGCTTCAGCCTTCCACATTCTAGGATTACAGATGTATCACCATGACCAGCTCTTGAAGTTTCAAAAGTCAGGCAAACAAATATTTAATACTCCTATTTAGGTTGAAAATAGGATATATAGGACCTGTGTTCTTTCTTTTTTGTCTGAGAGAACGTCTCTCTACACAGTCCTGGCTGTCTGGGAACTAACTCACTATGTACAACAGGATGGCCTCAAACTCAGAGTTCTGCCTCCCAAGTTTTGAGATTAAAGGTGTGTCCCAGTACACTCTGCTCTGTATACTTTAAAAGGAAAAATAAATTAAGATATATTTATTTTTATGATGTGTTTTGCCTACAGGTATGTATATGTACTACATGTGTGCCTCGTGCTTGCAGAGGCCAGAAGAGGGTGTCAGATCCACCAGAACTGAAGTTACAGACGGCTGTGAATTGCCATGTAGGTTATGGAAACTGAAATTAGGGGTACTTAATTTTTATACCATCTTTGATTGTGCTAAATAAGGCTTCTATGGTTTGTTTTAGACACACCCTTTAATATGCTGTATCGTTTATAGAAGCCACTAAATTAAGCCAGTCATATGTCTTTAAATTTTCACTTGCTGAGGCTCTGAGTTTAATCCCCCAGAATCACAATAAAACAAAGACAGAAATTAAAAAGGTAACGTATTGGTTTGGATTGTTAACCACTTTGCTGAGCTTGAGATCTTGAGTTTCAGAACAGCAACCCACGAGACAGAGGACGCTCACCAGTGCCTCTAACATCAAAGGTTATCTGGCTGGAGTCAGTCACTGATCATCCCAAATCCTTCAGCAAGAACTGACTATTTCCCTAATGCTCATATGCAGTCACAATAATTTTCAAAGCATAAACTCTGTTATGATTCATTAATTTCATTTTAATATCACAGAAAAATTCGATGTCATTACCTTGCTTCCAATTTCACAAACATCAATCGGGTCATTGTCACCACAGCAGCCAGTGTGTTTGTCACTGTGTCCTGGGTCTTCCCATGTCTACAACAAAGTGAGGGTGAGAGCTCGGTCAGATACCCGCTGCTGACCAAGGAGAATCGCTTGACACTAACCAGCAACATCACACGAGGCTTGATACAATATCAACCTCAGCTATTTTTAAAACGTTTACAATTTCCATTTAAGAAATGTAACTAGACAGAAGAATTTTAAAACTGGAGCTATTACACATATTAAGCTTCAAAACAGAGAATGAAGCTGGGGGTGTCAATACATGCCTCTGATCCCAGGAGACAGAGGCAGGAGGAGCTCTAGAAGTTCCAGGCTAGACAAGGCTACATAGTGAGATACCATCTCAAAAACCCAAACAACAAAACCAGAAAATGATCCTACTTAAGAGCAAGCAAGTCAAGGTATGATGGTGCATGTCTGCAATCTCAGCACTTGGAGATTGAGGCAGGAGGATCTCATGTTCCAGGTCACAGAGGTCTTGCTGAGCTACCCAGCAATAAATACCCTGTGTCAAAAACACTAAGGACTGGGGCATGTAACTCTGCGGGAAAGCACTTGCCTAGCATGCACAAGGCCCTGGATTTGAGCCTGAACACTGAAAACAGGAAAACACGTTGATTAACTGTTCTAGGCACGGACTCTATCTGCTATCAGCTGGATTCTCTTCATAATAAATTTCTACCACACAGATGAGGAGGAGGCAGTAAGCCTCCAACGGAAATGATACCCTCTGATGTTGAAAGCATCGTTGCTGGCCAGGAGCCAAGGCTGAAAAGCTGAAATGACTGGCTCTGAAATTGCAGGCCAGAGGCACAGCGGAGCATCTCACAAAGAGCAGATCATGTGCTGCCAGGTGTGAGATTGAAAATGCAGCTGTTGTTGGGGTCTTTTATTCCTACTCAGAATACATTTGTGACTTGGAGTTGCTTCCCTTTTGAGCTGCAGGAAAAAGATCAAAGCGAAAGGGGATAAAGGAAGACTACTTCCAACGCTAGGAAGGCAAAAGCCAGGCCCGGGAAGAAGCTTTTCAGCACTGTTTCCCCCCAGGGGCCACACTTCAAAGCTAAATACCAAATCAATTGGAAGTGCAAAATAAAGTGCTGTAATTGGGGCAGACAAATGGCTTTGTGATTACCCAACAAACCAGATGAGTCTGACCTACATTTTAATAACATGAGTTTCACAATGTTTCCACTTAATAATTCCACCTAATGATGAATAAACCATTACCCACAGGAAAAACTAAATTGAATATGTGTTAAGTGTCTCAGGATCAAACGGATGTCCTTTACTAATAACAGATAAGTCTTTTTTTTTTTTTGAGACAGTGTTTCTCTGCGTAGCCCTGGCTGTCCTTGAACTCGGAGACCCATCTGCCTCTGTCTCGAGTGCTGGGGTTAACGGTGTGCACAGCCATCACCACCTGACTACAGATACAAGTCTAAGGACTCTTCATCCAAACACTAAGAAAGAACCTACTATGTGCTGGGGCTAGGTTGACAAACAAGGCTGACTGTTTAAGAAAACGAGAGCTCATCATTAGGATGCCACAGAGTCTGACATCGAGAAGAACCAAGCCTCACATGTAAGGGCAGTGAGAACACACACGGGCATTAAGGCTTTGTTTTCCCAAATCACTGGACAGGCTGTGTCTGATTTATGTCTCAGAGGAACAAAGGAAACTAGTGTGTCTGGCACCAAAATCTGGTGTGGGTTGTTTGTTTGTTTGTTTGTTTGTTTGTGACAAGAATCTTGCTAAAGCTTAGGCTGGTTAAAAAAAAAAGACTTATTTATTTTGAGTACTCTGTCTTCCTGTATGTCTGCATGACAGAAGAGGGCATCAGATCCCATTATAGATGCTCTAAGCTACCATGTGGTTGCTGGGAATTGAACTCAGGACCTCTGAGCAACCAGTACTCTTAACCACTGAGCTACCTCTCTAGTCCTCAGGCTGGGCTTCAAACTCTTGGTCTTGCTTCAGCCTCTGGAATGCTGAGATTGTATGTATATGTGGTATCTAGCTAGAAATCAAGGCTTTTGTTGTTTAATTCCATTTTAAATTATATTTATGTTGTGTGTGTGCGCATGTGTGTGCCATGAAACACATATGAAGGTCAGAGGACACTGTAGGAATTGGTCCTCTCCTTCCACCATGGTTCATGGGGATCAGACTTAGGTTGCCACACTACTCAGGTAGGCATCAACTGCCTACCAAGTCACCTCACTGGCAGAGACAAGCTCTCACCATGTGGCTGTGGCTATCCCAGAACTGGATAACTAGACCAGGGTTTCCTCAAATTTATGGCAATCCTGCTGGGATGAAGGGTGTGTGCCAGCACGCCTGGCTGGAAACCAAGGCTTTAACCACTAACACACCCTCTCTCTTGACTTACCACACTTGCTACCGGATCTATGAAGAAAGAGGGTTTACAACCGGTGCACAGAAAAAGAAACATTTCAGAAACATATTCCCTTTAGTTAATCTTGGAAATTAGTTATTCAATGAAGCATTAAAATGTTTAAAGTAATTCTCCTGCCCAGTGCTTTTCTGCTCCATGACAGCAAA
>CABHPQ010165711.1:0-39914 GCA_902168405.1 Peromyscus aztecus | reverse complement strand
AAACAAAATGAAGTGTATCAAATGTAGCCATAATAAAATATAAATGTACCTTTTATTAAATATACAACTTCATTAATTTTTTTTCTTAGAAGCAAAAGGTATGTTCAGGCCTTATATCGTAATGTAAAATGTAGGATTACTGGTACATATTATAATCAAGACAAAAGCTTCTTTTCAAATAATCAAAATTAGAGTTCCTAATGCTATAATATAATAGTATTATAAACATGCTTGAAAATTTCTGTCATATATGCTACAATTTATCAAATTTGAAAGCAAAGAGGTGAATTTTTTTATTTACAAGAAATGTATTTGTATATTCCAATGTTCTTAAGCAGAAGACATGAAGATAGTATGAGACTACCTTATCCCTAAGATAGTCATGAAATTCAGGCAATTTAAATAATAAAGAGGAAAGATTCTAGAGCCAGGATATCAAGGAGTTGGTTATGAGACTGTCTCCTAGTGATGTCTGAAGCTACATCAATAAAATTTCACCAAAATCCATTCTGTAAGCCTGTGTCTTTTTATAGGTGAATTAAGAAGTCCATTGATATTAAGTGATATTAATGACCAGTGATTGTTCTTTCCTGTTATTTTTTGGTGGTAGTATGTGTGTACTTCTTTTCTTTGGGGTTTACTGCTGTGGTGTTATCTATTGCCTGTGTTTCCGAGGGTGTATCTGACTTCCTTAGGTTGGAATTTTCCTTCTAGTGCTTTCTGTAGTGCTGGGTTTGTGGATAAGTATTGTTTAAATCTGGCTTTGTCTTGGAATGTCTTGTTCACTCTATGATGATTGAAAGTTTTGCTGGGTATATTAGTCTAGACTGGCATCCATGGTCTCTTAGTGTCTGCATTACATCTGTTCAGGTCCTTCTGGCTTTCAAAGTCTCCATTGAGAAATCGGGAGTTATTCTGATAGGTTTGCCTTTACAAGTCACTTGGCCTTTTTCCTTTGCTGCTCTTAATATTCTTTCTTTATTTTGGATGTTTAGTTGTTTACTTATTATGTGGCGAGGGGACTTTTTTGAGGGGTCTAGTCTGTTTGGTGTTCTATAGGCTTCTTGTGAACCAATAGTTGAGGAGCCCCCAATTGGATCAGGCCCTCTGGATAAGTAAGACAGTTGATTAGCTTGATCTGTTTGGAAGGCATCCAGGCAGCAGGACCAGGTCCTGTACTTAGTGCATGAGCTGGCTGTTTGGAACCTGGGGCTTATACAAGGACACTTGGCCTAGCCTGGGAGGAGGGGACTGGACCTGCCTGGACTGAATCTACCAGGTTGAACTCAATCCTCAGGGGAGTCTTTGCCCTGGAGGAGATGGGAATGTGGGGTGGGCTGGGGGGAAGAGGGGGTCAGGAGGGGGGAGAACAAGGGAATCCGTGGCTGATGTAAAATTAAATTTAATAAATAAATTAAAAGAAAAAGAAAATGAAAAAAATTCACCAAAATGATGACCTAAACAGGAGCTGAACAAGAATGACATAAAAAGCAGGCTAATGCAGACAGAGGGAAGACCATGAAGCCTAAGTGCTACACAAAATAAGTGAGACAGTTGATCAGCTTGAACTGTTTGGGAGGCACCCAGGCAGTGGGACTAGGACCTGTCCTTAGTGCATGAGCTGGCTGTTTGGAACCTGGGGCCTATGCAGGGACACTTTGCTCAGCCTGGGTGAAGGGAGGAGGGGACTGGATCTGCCTGGACTGAATCTACCAGGTTGCGCTGAATCCCCAGGGGAGTCCTTGCCCTGGAGGAGATGGGAATGGGGGGTGGACTGGGGGGAGGGAAGTGGGAGGACAGGGGAATCCATGGCTGATATGTAATATTAAATCAAATTATAAAAAATAATAAAATAATAATAAAAAGAAGGAAGATTAAAAAAATAATAATAATTCTACTGGTAAGTCAGGACTGTTGAAGTAAGGGAAATCACCTTTCCACTGGAAGACCACACCACTTGCTAATCTAATACCAAAAGGTCAGCAATAAAAGCATATAGACTGAGCAGGTTATATTTAAGAATAAGTATGTCTGTACATGTGCACATAGGATTGTAACAAAAATTAGTTAAAAAAGCGGCCATAAATTTGAAAGAAAGCAAGGAGTGATATATGGTAGGGTTTGGATAGAGGGAGTAAAATAAATGGAGAACTGATGTAAGTACATTATAATTTTAAAAATAAAATACGATTTTAAAAGTATTGCATAATCTCCTGCCTTTCAGAATGGAAAAGCAACTAGAAGGGACCTCTGACTCTAAAACAAAAGAAAATGTAGTCCATGATGCTTGTATGATTATAAACTATTTTTATTGCCTTCACTTCAAGTTACAGACAGAATAGAATCAGATAGTGTCCTTAGAATAAGTTTGCTCATTAAATAATGAATGAAGCATTATAGATTGTAATAGTAAATATGTATCAATATTTCTAACTATGAAAAAAACAAAACAGAATTGTGGCTAGAGTTTTCCTGCCTGGCCCACGGTCAGGCTAAATCTCTTTCACCTGCCAGTCCCACAGCCGCTCAGACACAACCAAGTAAACACAGAGACTTATATTGCTTACAAACTGTATGGCCGTGGCAGGCTTCTTGCTAACTGTCCTTATATCTTAAATTAATCCATTTCTATAAATCTATACCTTGCCACATGGCTCGTGGCTTACTGGCATCTTTACATGCTGCTTGTCCTGGCGGTGGCTGGCAGAGACTCCCTCTGCCTTCCTGTTCTTTTTATTCTCTCTGTTAGTCCCGCCTATACTTCCTGCCTAGCCACTGACCAATCAGTGTTTTATTAGCAACGCATTTGCCATACAGAACATCCCACAGCACAGAATAAAACAGGATTTTGTAGGCAATAGCACATTGTAGTGGTTGAGGAAATATATAATGGCCAAAACCAATGTAGAAGAAATATGGCTTCAAATATTCTCTCATACATCACTTTTATAATTGAAATGTGTTCTAAGTTCTGATTAATATGCTGCTCTTCCTTCCTTTATTTTCTTTTCATTACTTCATTCTCTGTTTTTTTCTACTACTCTATTTCATTCAAATTCAATTTTAGAAAATTACACATCTATTAAAATAGTATTGTCAGGTAGAGAGCTGTGTAGAGGTTAAGAAGACTGGCTGCTCTTCCATCGGACCCTGTTTCTATTCCCAGCATCCACATGGTGGCTCACAAGGATCTGTAATACAAATCCCAAGTGATCTGATATCCTTTCTTTGATCTAAGCTGGCACCAGACACACATGTGGCACAATCATACATGCAACCAAAATACCCATAATGCATAAAATAAAATAATAGCAATAATTAAATATAGGATTGTCCTCATGATTTTATTAAAATGTATAGTTTACATAGTTTCACAAAGCTGTATAACATGTATGGGTGGGCATTTTCAGAGCAGTACACGATGATCTAAAGAAGCAAACCAGTAAGAGGGCCAGGGAAAGTTCCTTTGCACATTGACCTATACCTTTTGTGGTTTAAGATAATGCTGCTCAGCCAGAAAATCTTGAAACAATGTATCTTTGTGAGTCAGGGTGACCTACTTAGTTAGGTTTTTCCTATTCTCAAGGCTCTATGCTTTTCTGTGGATGAGAATTGGATTCAGGAACAGTAAATGTAAATACAAAGACAATTTGAAAAAAAAAAACTGACTTTACACTATTGAAAAATACCTGAAAGATTGATTTGCTGTTGATATCTTAAACAATATTGGTGGACAAAAAATATTATAATGATTTTCAATTGGGATCATGTGGTTACCTAAAACATGATTGAATAAATTGAATAATCATTTTAAAGGCAAAACACTTATTAACAATTTTTTTGTTTAACCAAACCATCTACACTGTGTCAGGATAAGGAATTTTATGATCAGTGTTCTCACCAATACTGTGTACAGATTCATGGATATTCTTTTCTGAACTCCAAAGTTTTTCTTGATTTGTCACTTTATAGAACCATTAGTTACATACGGAAAAAATGGAAGTTTAATGATCCTAGCTCTGAAATGTGCATTTTAACTCACAGGATGAGTTGTAGACATTGTGTTTTTTAACTAATATGTCAAAGATGTATAGAATACAATAATAGTTATCATAACACTTTTCTAGACTCTCCTTAAATGTGTTTACTTCATCTTCCCAATGAAGCCTCATAACAACACTGAAAGCCATTTACTTCCATTGTAGTAGAGATAGTAAAATGATTCTCTGTACATACACTAAAATGTCAGGGATGTTCAGTGTACACATAGCTGAGATATGACAAAGAAAAATTTCCTGTTAGAGTAAATTGTATCTTTATGCAGTTCCAACTTCATGATACAACCACTATTGCATGATGTAGGAAGAGAGGGAGAGCATTTCAGACACAAGCTAGATTGACAGCTTATGTGTTGCTTTCATAAGGGATTGCTCACTTCTGCATAGAATTTATAAAAATATCTCAACTTAACTGTGTGGAACCGAATCACAGGACTATGGCCTTGTGTTTGCCACACAAGTTGCCTATAAACTGATGGATTGATTTTAATTTGACCTTGGCAGCTTTCGTTAACCCTCCGAGGTATTAGTCTTGCTCTGTTCCAGACCTTTTCCTTGAACTCTGCTTTTGGACACTAGCCTCCTTCTAAAGATTTGTCTCAGGGGCCTGAAGCAGGCTGTCAGTCATAACTTTGCGGTCCATGACCAATATGGTGTGTCAAATCAAAGCCTTTAGTCATTTTACCAATTCTGTCTTTCAAGAAATTTTCTTTGTCTAAAATAGTAGTCCATAGCTTATGAACAATGAATTTTATTTGAAAAGAAAAACCTTAAACAATGTTTTTCTTAATTGAATAATAATATTATGAAGATGAGGGGGTTATTTAAAAAATATCTGGGTTTTGTTCATGATTCCTCATGATTCTCCATTTATGTTAGCATTTTATACTCACATGAAATAACAAAAAAAACAAATGAGACATTGACCATATTTACAATAATTCATTATTCATGAACTAAAAGATATGTTACCAATTTCACAGTCTAAAATGTGTTCAATTTTTAAAATTCTCCACTATTGTTTCTAATAGACACATTTTACATATGATATATATATATATATAATTTACCTACCTAATATGATTTGACATCATAAGTTTTCTGGTTGTTTTTTTCTGATATCTTTCCTGATATTTCCTATTCTCTCTTAATTCATTACTAATTTCAATAGTAATTTTATTCACCTTTATTGACCAATAAAATTATTAATAACTTATTAAGGAAAACAGAATTTTATTAGTTTTAACATTGAGAATATTTATAGCATTTAGGGTGGTATTATCTTAAAAAGTTATATATACTATGAATATGGAAATTGTCTATTATCAGTTGTAATGCTTGAAATTTCATTATCATTTGATAATATTATCATTTTAGTACTCTTCTTTTCTAGTTTGCTTTCTTTTACTGTGATAAACACCCTGACCAAAAGCAACTTTGGGAGGAAAGTGTTTATTTGGCTTACAGGTCCACGTCAAAGTCCATCATTGCTGGAAAACAAGGCAGGAACTCAAAGAAGAAATCTGGAAATAGAACCTTAAGTAGAACTATGGAACAATGAGCTGCTTATTAGCTTGCTCCTCACTGTTCATTGCTTACTCAATTTGTTTTTTGTTTGTTTGTTTGAAACTAATTCATGGCAGAAGTTTGAATATTCACAAGGAGCTCTGGCACAATTTCCTGAATCTCCGAAAGTGCTTTCATTTCTGCACTTCTATTCTTAGACATTTTGTACTGAAAATTTTGTGTTTATACAATGTAGTTGGATCATGTTTTTTCCTCCCCTGCCTCCTCCCAGATCTTTGCAACCTGCTAACCAACTCAATTCCATTTTCCTTATATCTGTCTGTCATTATAACTCAAGCTGAAAAAACAAACAAACAAGTGAGAAAAATAAGGAAACAAACCAAGAAGTAATACAACCAGTACCACCAGCACATGGGTAGCATAGATAACAGTGGGTGGTGCTCCTCAAAGCAATTAGTAATAAAAAATAATAATAATACTCTACTGACCTCCCTACAGCCTTATCTGACAGAGGATTTTTTTTAAAAAATTGGTATTATTTTTCCCATATGAATTCAGCATTTGTCTAGCTAAAAACAAACAAACAAACAAACAAATAACCATTGCCAGCTGAATTACTAAACCATGCAAACTGTTATCAGACACCATGAAAGTGATTTTAATTAATCTTAGACAATGAAAATATATAATTATTTTGAAATCATTTGGCTATAATAGTCGTTTAAATTCTCATTTGTTATAAAATGATTCATACATGTTACCTCTGGGCTAGTTTTCTAGTTTATTCTCAATGGAATAGAAAAAAAATAGCTTCTTCAAGTCATATATTTACTCAATTTTAAACCAAAGCAAATTCTAGGAAAGGTAGTCACTTATTAGAATATATACTTAATAAATGGAAGATAGTATTAAGAATTAGGAAAATATAATGATTTTCTATAATCAGTTATTTTCATAAAATTGAACAATCACAATATACTATAGATTGAAAAATAATACACAAAACAGTATATTTTCACCATCTTATTTGATGGAATTTCTTTTACATGTTATTTTTAACTTTTAGGATTTCATTGAAAGGTAGAACTGAAAAAGCAAGTTGATAGATTTTACATCAAAATAGATGTTTTTTTCTTCTTGTTACACGTGTATTTATAGACAGCTAGGAAATATGAATGGACTTTAATAACTAGCATTCCACCAACACACCACATAGTAAAATAACCAGCTTGTGTTGAAGAAAGATTGTAACATTGAAAAGTGAGGGTAGTTGTTGGAAACCTTGGAATATGAGAAGTAGATAGTCTGTCATAAAGAGCCTGACAGCAAATGTTGAAGCTGTGGAAATTGGAATAACACTGGTTTTTATGCTGCACTTACCAAGAGTTTTATAGTCCTCTTCTGGATTACAATAACAGTAAATCCTGCCTAAGATACTGTATACATTGCAACTTTGTTACCATGGATAATAAAAGCAATCTTCCCCTCTCTGTGTCTCCCTCTCTTACCTGTCTCCCTCAAGTAAATATTTATAATGAAAGCCTGATCTTTGTTTTCGTTAGCACGGAGAGTACTGGATCTCATGTTCTGACATTATTTATGGTGAACCTCTGGCACTCCTCCTCTCCATCATCTCCACACTTGTACCCTTTCACATCCAACAGTCTCCTAGTGTCCTTGCAAAGTTAATGTCATGTGTATTCTATTACTCTCAGCAGCTCCCCTTAAAGTCCCTTTCTCATTTCTTCAGTCCCAATCCCAATTCATGACCCTTATGTACACTCACTCCCCCATGAATACATCACATACAAATTAGAAACACTGGTCTACAAATGAGAAAGACCATGAGCAGATTTTCTGAGTATGGATCACCTCACTTATTATAAAAAAAATCTACATCCACCCTTTCCCCTATAAATATCCAGATTTAACTTTTTAAATTTAACTGCAAATAAATTTAATTCCATTATGTTTAGCATCATCTTTTCCTTACCCATTTGTCTGTTCATCAATACCTAAGCTGATTCCATTGGCTTGCTATTGTGAGAGCAATGAACATGAATATGTATCTCTATGGTAGTATTTAGAGTCCTTGGATCATATGCCCAGATGAGGGCCATAGGGTGGTTCTATTTTTTTTTTTTTGCTTGTTTGTTTTTTGAGTAATTTCATAACACTATTCATGGTGATTGTATCACTATACATGCCCACTGTCTTAGTTAGGGTTTCTTTTCCTGTGAAGAGACACCATGAGCACAGCAACTTTTATAAAGCAAAAGCATATAACTGGGGTGGCTTACATTTTCAGAGGTTTAGTCAGTTATTATCAGTGTGCTACATGGTAGCATACAGGCAGGCATGGTGCTAAAGAAATAGCCGAGTGTCCTACACCTTGACTTGCAGGCAACAGGAAGTGGTCTGACTCACAGAACATGGCTTGAGCATGTATGAGACCTCAAAGCCCGCCTCCACATTGACACACTTCCTCCAACAAGGCCACGCTTCCTAATAGTGGCACTCCCTTTTGGGGGACCTTTATCTTTCAAAGCATAACACCCACCCAGTGTGGATAAAGGATTCTCTGTTCTTCACACACCAGCTAGAAATTTTCTTCCATTCATTTCTGTTACTATGACTGGAAAGAGATTAAGTCTCATCCTAATTTATTCTGAACTTCTCTGATGACTAAAAATTTTAAATATGGCATGCTATATTTAACAAGGAGAGCATTGGATGGATGTGTTACCTTTAACTGTAGTAGCTTTGGAACATGTTTAAAGTTGCATGACATTTTAAATTTTAATTTTCAACTGCTGATGTTTGTGCTATAAAATTAAATAATAGAAAGTAACATTGAATCTCAAATTGCAAAAATGTATTTTAATAAATTACTTTTACTCCTATAAACTATGGGGAAAAGCTGTTCTAATCAGCAATTTATTCTTCTTTAAAACTTTGGAATCTGTGAGTGTGTGTGTGTGTATGTGTGTGTGTGTGTGTGTGTGTGTGTGTGTGTGCACATGTAGATATACTTGCAAATGGGAGCACATGTAGAGGGAGAGGTTAATATCAGAAGCCCTTGTCAATCTCTTCTCCAATTCCTCCTTTTTAGCAGGGTCTCTCAACTGAATCTTAAAGTTAATGTTTCACCTATCCTGTAGGCCAGTGAGCAGCACAATCTTCCTTCTCCAACCTCAAGTGGGATGTCACAAGTGCTTGCTTATACTGCAATTGCCTATTTACATATGTGTTTACTATCTGAACTCAGGTCCTCATGCTTCCAAACAAAGTGTTTTACCAAATGAACATTGTTCCTGGCACATTAGGGAATCTTTTGAGGCAATTTTATCTTTTCTTGCCTAATTTTAAGTAAGGAATCTATTTATCTCATTGAACACTAGGTTTAGTTGTGTGCATTTCATATATTTTATTTGCATGTATTTATGCAACATCATAAGCATATTTTGCTACAGTGAATAAAAGATGTGATAGAAAATAACTATTTCATCTAAGTAATTTTGTGTAAACATTCCACCCTTGTAATTACATAAAAGCTTTTGAATTAGAATCACTTAAATCTAAGTAAGAAAATAAGGCAATTGGCAGTATTTGAATGATGATGAATGAGCCAAAGAAATGTATAAACAGTGAAATAACATTTTGTATGTCTCAAGAATTACCTCTCTTTTATTATGGTATTTAAATACAGCTATAGGACTGGAGACATAACTCATTTGGTAGAGCACACACACACACACACACACACACACAAAGAGAGAGAGAGGGGGAGAGGGAGAGGGAGAGGGAGAGGGAGAGGGAGAGAGAGAGAGAGAGAGAGAGAGAGAGAGGTTACACACAACTTTCCATTATATGAAGATTTATTTTTAATTTTTCCATTGTGTCTAGTGTCTATGGAGGCTAGAAGAGTGAATTAATTCCCCAAGAGTTGGACTAACAGGTATTTTTATGCTTATCAGTACTATTAATCACTGAATCATATCTCCCATTCAAATATATTAATTAGCTAGTGTTTTATACAATTCAAAGAAAATGGACAAATGCTTTGGTATCACCAGACACATTGTAAAAACTTTTATCCATAGCAACTAGACCTGTGTTATTGGCAATGACATTGTAAGTGACCACATATGACATGAAAAGGATAATATGGGTGATGCCATGTCCTTTTGTCAATTTGGGATTCTAGTATGAATGTGAAGATAAACCCTGTAAACATGAGAAAGCTACTGTTACATCAATAACTCAGTTTTTTTTTTTAGGGCCTTTATGGTCTCTGAAAAAGAAAAGCCTCAAAAGTCCAGAAGTAGGAGGTATACAAGAATATTTGATTGTTAGTCCATGGCTTGTGATTGTGGTGGCTCAAAATCAATAAAAGCACTAGCGACTGTGAACTCTGAATCCATTTTTTAAAATATTAGGAAAGGGATGCTAATAGACTGGCTAGCAGTATGAAAGAAAGTAAATAAGGGCTACATCAAGGTTACAAAAGCCTGAATATGATTTTACTTCTCAAAAAATGTTGTTATTGATGTTGAAAATTATTTATCCTGACAACTGGAGATTTGCTGATACCTTAGCTAGGTATATTCTATTATATTTTTCAAAGTTGATTAATATAAAAAGACACTAGAAGTTACTACTGATAAAGTAACTCAAACACATGACAATTTTTTACTATTTCAGCAATTGTGGGAAATTTCTCAGCAGCATTCACCCTTATTTTAGAAAACATAAACATCTTTTATTCTATAGATAGTAATTCACACTAAAGATGCTTCTTTAGCTAAGATTATTTAACCAACTAACCCTAAGAATGTGAATTTTGAAAAATGATTTCCAGTTTGTCTTATGTACATTATTTTACTTTTGCTTCTTTTGCTTTTACTTTTCTTTTAAGTTTTGAGATTATAGTTATATTTCTTCATTCCCTTTCCTCTTTCTGCCTATATACCTCTCCTCACTCCCCTTCAAATTCAGGGACTCATTTTTTTCATTAAATTTTATTATGCCCACCGTCTATTTCTACATCTATGTCTGTACATATGTATTCCTAAATATAAGCTGCATCATCCATATAATGCTGCATGGATACGTATTTATAGGGATGAACTTTTGGCACTAGGTAACCAATTGGTGTTCTCTTCCCTGACAAAGGACACCTCTTCTGCTCCAAGCATTCCTCAGTTGCCTATAGATCTTTGTGTAGGCTTAGGGCCTCATTTGCTTTTCTCTGTTGGCTTTAGCTTATCATTGGTATCATCCTTGTTCAGCTCATGTTTAGGCAGTAATGTTGGTGTAAATTTATGGGTGTATTTCCTGTCATTACTAGAAGACACAATATCACAGCGAACTCCCTAATCTTCTGGATCTTAAGATCCTTCTCAACCCTTTTCCACAATGTCCTCTTAGCTGTAGTTAGTAAGAGAATATTTTGTAGATGTAGTCATTGTTACTGGGCTCCACAGCTCTGCATTGTTATTGGAAATAGGGCCCATAGACTCCTGTGCTGAACTGACTTGAATTCTTCCACTCTGAGGAGTAGGTTTCATAGCACCAGAAGGCAATATGGGAGCTTCGAAATGAAGGATGAAGCCAGCAATCCTACATAGATATAGTGCATATGAACCACATTGCTGTGGGATGTTCTGTATGGCAAATGTATTGCTAATAAAACACTGATTGGTCAGTGGCTAGGCAGGAAGTATAGGCGGGACTAACAGAGAGAATAAAAAGAACAGGAAGGCGGAGGGAGTCTCTGCCAGCCACCGCCAGGACAAGCAGCATGTAAAGATGCCAGTAAGCCACAAGCCACGTGGCAAGGTATAGATTTATAGAAATGGATTAATTTAAGATATAATGACAGTTAGCAAGAAGCCTGCCACAGTCATACAGTTTGTAAGCAATATAAGTCTCTGTGTTTACTTGGTTGGGTCTGAGTGGCTGTGGGACTGGCAGGTGAAAGAGATTAACCTGACCGTGGGCCTGGCAGGAAAACTCTAGCTACACCACATAAATAGTCACCTGGAACAATAGCCCTAAATATTCAGTACTGACATAAATACCTTGGCAATAACCAACAGCACTCTAAATAGATTTATGATCCTCTCAACAAGAGAGAAACCTTGCCTGGTACTGGTAATCTAGCTAACTACCAGAATGCTAAAGAAATTGTGGCTATTGGAGGAGAATCTACAATCACCACTTTACTAAATCAGCATAATCCCTAAAAATCCATAAACACTTATGTTTATATCCACAGATAATTGTAGTCTTCATCCATCATCCAGGAAACTTCTATTGGCAAGAGATTTCCATTTTTTCTCAAACCAAATTTGGAGAAGAAAAAGATGAAAAACTTGCCTCTCAACTGAAGTACTCTACACATAAAGAGGACACAGTGAACTGGATGGGAAACTAGTGTACACGCGATTATGCAGGTGATGATATACACATACATTTATTTCATGCATGTCATAAACTGATCCTGTGTTGACTGCATGTCTGTTTTGTAAAGATCTCTGATTTATGGCCTAGATTCAATGAAGAAAGGAAAGAAAACTAACAATTGCCCTGAAGATACAGATCATATGTAGACATAAAGAATGGTGATACAGGAATATTCAGAGTGAATGCATCTAATAACCAAAAAGTATTGTCATCACATGAACTCAGTGCTATAAAAAAGTAAAAAATATACTAAGAATAGGTCCCTTCCCTCTTGCTTCTGCCAAATTTATTTCTTTTCACATTGAAGAGTTCTTGACACTCTGCTAACAGTTTATTGTGCCTTTAGTTCACCAGAACATTATTGAGACACAGAATGAGAGCTTTTTATGTGATCTGATATGATTTTCTTTTTTAAAGTATTACATCTTCTTTATTGCTCTTTTGTGTATACTGGATGAGGCATGTATCAGCAAGTATACAGAGGTCACAGGGCAACTCTTATGAACAGTTTCTCTTCTTCTTTAGTGTGTGTCAATAGGGTCAGACTCATATCAAGAAGCTTGGCAGCAGGTACGTTTACACAACAAGCCATTTAGCCAGCCCCTATAAGGCTTTCTTTAGTCAATGAGTAGATCAAAGTAAAAATATAAGTGAATAGAATCTTCCCAAGACCGTTCATTTTAGAATATGTCTGCCTAAAATTGGTAATGCAATATTTTCAACACATGTTATTTGGAAAATTCACAAATAATAATAAATAATATTGACAGAATAATAAAACTGGAGAAGAAAAAGTGAAATATTATGTTATCAGTTACACTACAGAATCATTGTATGGCTGAATAATACACATATTGCATGGAGAGCAAGGAACATGATATTCTATTCCCCCTAATAATTACCCGAATGCAGCATTCATCTAAGAGTGGCTTTTATTATGGTGTATTTAACTTAATTTCCTGTTTAACATGACTTAGTATTCCATGAAATGACTAAATAGAAATTCTCATTGAAAATTTGATGTGTAATGACCCCTGAGAAGACAGTAAGAGTCCTTAATAGAAACATAAAATCTGACCTACAAGTGACAACTTCACAAGATAAACATCACAACATGAATCAGAAGGCACTGGGCTACCACTTTTAAATGGGGGATCTCTCAGAATAGTGCTATAAACAAAGAT
Organism: Peromyscus aztecus; assembly: GCA_902168405.1. Classification (NCBI taxonomy): domain Eukaryota; kingdom Metazoa; phylum Chordata; class Mammalia; order Rodentia; family Cricetidae; genus Peromyscus; species Peromyscus aztecus. Next base: position 26,677 of record CABHPQ010165711.1, on the reverse strand, counting down.
TCAAATGGTCATTCTTACTCAATTTTAAAATAACTTTCAGTGTGTGGCAAGGAAGCATAGGAATCATTATGAGCATTTAAAGGTGGGGAACACGATCAACACATGTTTTTGTTTATGACAGGGTCTCACTTTGATGCAGTCCTGGCATGCCTGGAATTCTAGATAGATATGTAAGCTACACTGGCCTCAAATACTCAAAGATTGGTCTACTTCTCCCTTTAAAGAACTGAGATTTATGTGAGGCCCCACAAAGTCTTGCAATTTATTTAAGCAAGTCTAATTTGCCTGGTATTTATCATTTACGAAGGCCAATTAAAATACTTTATTGGTGTGTGCGTGCGTGCGTGCGTGTGCACGTACACATGCATGCACATTTAGTCTGCATGTATGCTTGTGCACATGTATGGCATTTCTACCTAGGCCAAACAGGACATCAGATACTCTGGAACTCCTTTGAACCACATGGGGGTGCTATAAGTAGAAACCTGCTCCTCTGGAAGAGCTGACATTGTTCTTAATTGCTGAGCTATCATTTTGGCAAAATGATACATTTTTAAAGGCTAGTAATACAGAAATCCACTGTATAAATCTAGTGGCTGATTTATGAAAAATTTTTAAAGAGTCTTTTTTTTATTTCAACAGTAAAAGAAATAACAGAAAGTTTACAACTTTATGAAAACTGAACAATTCTCTATAGAATGAAAAACTCATAGACACAAGCAAAGAAAGAAATGATTTTCTAGAATTCAGTGAAAATGAATACACGTCATATTCAACCTTATAGGATGCAGTGCAAGTGGTGCTAAGAGAAAAATTTACATTAGGTGTCTACATAAAAAAATTGGAGAGAACTCATTCCAGCAACGTTAGAGCACATATGAAAGCACTAAAACAAAAAAAAAATATTCACACTAAAGAGGAGTAGATGTAGACAGCAAACTAATAATCAACTGATCAAAATGAATAAAATAGAAATAAAGAGAACACTACAAAGAATCAATGAAACAATAAGTTGGTCCTTTATGAAAATCAACAACATGGACAAGCCCTTATCCAAATTAACTAAAACGCAAAGAAGAGGTCTGCAAATTAGCAGATTCAGAAATGAAAAGGGGGACATAACAACAGACACAGAGGCAATCCAGAGAATAATAAGGACATGCTTTAAAAACCTGTACTCCACCAAATTGGAAAATCTAAAAGATATGGGTAAATTTCTAGACAGGTACAACTTATCAAAGTTAAATCAAGAACAGATAAGCAATTTAAATACACCGACAGCTCCTAATAGGAGCAGTCATTAAAAAACTCTCAACCAAATAATGACTAGGACCAAACAGTTTTAGTTATGATTTCTACCAGACTTTTAAAGATGAGTTAACACCAATACTCCTTAAACTTTTCCACAAAATAGAAACAGAAGGAACCTTGATAAGTTGATTTTATGAGGCCAAGTACAATGATAACAAACCATATAAAAACTCAACAAAGAAACAAAATTACAGACCAATTTCCCTTATAAACATAGATGCAAAAATGCTCAGTTAAATCCTTGCAGACCAAATACAAGAGCACATCACAAAGATCATCCACCATGATTAAATATGCTTCATCACAGTGATGTAACGACAGCTTGATATATAAAAATATGTAAATCAAACATTGAGATTCCATCTTACACTCCTCCATTGCTGATGGGAGTGCAAACTAGTACAGCCACTACGGAAATCAATATAGCAGGTCCTCAGAAAATTGGAAAATAATCTACTTCAAGACCTGGCTATACCACTCTTAGGCCTGTACCCAAAGGATACTCCAACTTACAACAAGGACACGTGTACAACCATGCTCATTGCAGCTTTAATCATGATAGCTAGAAACTGGGAACAACCTAGACGTCACTCAATTAAGGTATGGAAATAGCAAGTATTACTGAGCTTTTCAAAAAAATGGCATCATGAATTTTGCAGTCAAATAGATGGAACCAGAAAAGATAACCCTGGGTGATATAAACCCAGACCTAGAATGACAAATACAAAAGTATTCACTTGTAAGTGGACAACATCTGTTAAGTAATTGATAATCACTCTACAAACATTGAGAGGCTAATTTACAAAGAGGGCTCAAGGGGAGATGCATGGATCTCCCTGGAAAGGAGGAATAGAATATAGTTTGAGCTGGTTCCTCTGCATATATCTGTTGTTTGTGTAGCTTGGTGTTCTTTTGGGAATCCCAACAGTGGGAGTAGGGTGTGTCTCTGACTCTTTTTCCTGAACTTGGGGAAGTTTTTGTCCTACTCGGTTGCCTGGTCAAGCCTTAATATGAGGGTCTGTTCCCAGTCTCATTGTATCTTCTTAGACAATATTCTATGGATATTCTGTGAGGCCTTCTCTCATTTCTCTCTGTCTCTCTGTCTCTCTGTCTCTCTGTCTCTCTCTCTCTCTCTGTCTCTCTCTGTCTCTCTCTCTCTCTCTTTCTCTCTCTCTCTCTCTCTCTCTCTCTCTCTCTCTCTCTCTCTCTCTCTCTGTTTCTCTCTTTCTCTCAGGAAATGGAGGGAGAATAGTTGGTGGGGGAGATCCTGGGAGGACTAGAGGTAGGGGAAACTGAGTTTAAGATGTCATGTATAATAGAAAAATAGAAGTTTTTTTTTAATGACTTCATGAAAATTTCAGGAAAATGGATACAACTAGAAAAAAAATTCATCCTGAGTGAGGTAACCCAGATCCAGTAAGACAAATATGTTATTTGTTCACTTATAAGTGGGTATTGGTCATTAAGTGAATGATAAGCAACTTGCACTCTGTAGACCCAGAGAGTTTAGGTAAAGAAGAGAGGTTTAGAGGGGGATACTTGGATATCCTTGGGAAAGATATATAAAATGGATTCTGTGAGTAGACTTGGAGTGTGTTCTGATGGTAGTGGGAAAGACCACGTGGGGGAGTGGGATGGAGGGAGAGAGTGTAGGAAGAGACAACTGGGATGCGGAGGTGCTTGGGGAATAGTGTATAAACCTAGTGCAGTGGAATCTTCCTGGAATCATTGAGGGTGGTCCTAGTGAGGACTCTTGGTAATAGGGGATAAGGAGTCTCAACTGGCCATCTCTTGTAATTAGGGAAGACTTCTAGTGGCAGGACTGGGTTGCATTAGGTTGAGATTTTGGCCAAGTGGATTCCATGGTTATCCCCAAACATCCCAGGCTAATGCAAAGACACAGCTATGCTCTCTTCAAACTCACAGTGGAGCACCATGACTGAAGAAATCATCTGCACAACTCCTTGCATTTGGAGAGATCTAGCTGGTTTCTACATGGATCCTTCACCTGTAAGTTCAAGTCTCTTTGGTATAGGCTACCTAAAGAGAAGCATGAACACCAACACAGCCACAAAAAATGTTTACCAACAATATGTCCTCCCTGCCAGATATACTGGGGCCCTGGTGCCACAGAACTTGTAGGAGTTGCCAACTAATGTCTTGTTTTACTTCATGACTACTCTATGAGAGGCAGCCCATGCTTGACACCACTTGGGTGGCCAGGAACCAGAGACTGGATAGCCCAGAGACACAGAGTCGAATCAAACACAACTGAACAACAATAAAAAAAATGAAAAAAAAATCCAAATAATATTCAGCTAGACTCGTAGATCAGTGCCTTATCCAGTCATCATCAGAGAGCCTTCCACTGGCAGCAGATGGGAACAGATACAGAGACTCTCAGCTGAACAGAAGGAGAGAGAAACTAAATTGGATGCCTCCAACAGGTTGCTCCCCTTGGAGCTGGGGAAATTGGGTAGAAAGGGGTGTAGAAAGATTGTAGGAGTCAAATGTAAAGGAAGACATCAGGAGAACATGGCCCATTGAGTCAACTAATCTGAGTGCATGTGGGCTCACCAAGAATGAAGTGCCAAGCTTTGAGCCTGCATGTGTCTTCACCAAGTTCTCTGTTTATGTGTTGTGGCTGTTAGCTTGATGTTTTTTGTGGGACTCCTAATGGTGGGTGTGGATGTATCTCTGCCTGCTCTCCAAACTCTTTTCCACTTGTTGGATTGCCTTCTTTAGCACTGAGATGATGGCTTTGACTTGCTTTATTATGTTTTGTTTTGTCCTTTCTGGTTGTTGTTTCTTAGAGATCTCCCAGCATCCTCCACCTCTCTTCTTTCCTCCAGATCCACTCTTCCTCCATTTCCCTTCAGCAAAGAGGAAGCCTTCCAGGGATATCAACCAAACACTGTGTAATTAATTTCAATAAGACTGTGCTGTTTTCTGGGGGTTTGTTTTTTACTTTCTTTCTTTCTTTTTTTTTAAAATGGAGTGTGGTGGTTGTCTCTACAATTTTGTTCAAGTGACTGCAGTATCTTGAAAAGCTGTTGCTGCTATTGTTGCATAACATACTGCTATCATTGGTCTATATATATATATATATATATATGAATTTTTGGAAACTAGGTGTGTTGTCAACTTTAGAAAAAAGTATCTCAGTTTACTGTGTTGAGTTGGCATTATACAGAAATTAACAGCCATATTGGTCTAGAAATGTTGAACTTAATTTTTTTCCATTTGTACAGGGGTAATGCACTGTATTAAATATGTAAGGTCTTATCTACGTGGTTTGATTACAAAAACTAATAAAGTTAAAAAAAAAAAAGACTAGACACAAACCCTCATGTCAAGGCTGGACAAGGCAACCTAGTAGGAAAAGGATCACAAAGGTGGGCAAAGGAGTCACAGATAGCCCCAACTCCCACTGGTAGGACTCCCATAGGAACATCAACCTACACAACCATAGCATATGCAGAGGCACAAACTCAGACCCTTACGAGCTCTGAGATTGTCCCTTCAGTCTCTGTGATATCCTATAATCAACTTTTACATTAAAGAAATAATGCAGATCTTGAGTGGTAAAAAGAGAAAATGTGATTCACTAGCTTCTTATAATCTGTTTTATAATTTTATAATTCCACCAAGAAGAAAATATACAATAGACACATCTCGATATCTTTGACTCATTTACTGGGTCAAATAGCTCAAAGGAAGCATTTGATGTCTTCATTATTCTCTATTGTTGTTTGTTCTTCTCCCAACGTATTTATTGTTTTATATTTTCTAATATCATTTAGCTAGTTGTTCATCTGTAGAGAAGCAGTTTGAATTAGAACAAGTAACTTTTCACCAGTTTATTGGTACTATCAGGTCGTCTGGAGAACAGCCTGCTGAGTCTTTGTTAGAGATGACTGAGAGTATCTAGTGATGGATCACTCTCTACTACCCCTGACTCTGTTCTTGCTCTCTCAACTTCCTGGCTTCCCACATTCTCAGGGCGCTGAGATGACTGTTTCACCATGTTTGCACTCTGAAACCATGAACAACAATCAGTCTTTCTCAGTCTAAAGTGTCTGGTATTTTGATCAAATTGATGCAATGGAGAGTAAGATTTTTGTATGTTAATTATAAAGCTTCTCGCATATTATATTGGCAAATGGTTGAATGAATAGTGAAATTTTATATCAATTAGTGAGGAGAAAATGTCATTTCCCTATCCACAGTGTAGAGGTGAATGAGTTAGAACTCTGCAAAGTTCCTTGAGAGTGGCAGATGCAGAACTCAGCACAACATAATAGTGGGCATTTCACTTCCAACTTTGTTATTATCCACCAAACTACGAGGATTTCATGCAGTAGAAACATTGAGCCAGACAATATTCTTAAATTTCATTTATTCTGAAAGAATTTACTTATCCCATAGCTCCTTGAATACAAAGGGGGAACTGAATAATAGTCTGGAAACCTGAGGTTTCCTGACAGTTCCAGGCTTGATGGTGATCAGGCTGGCTATCAGCAGACACTTTTTCTTCAAGTGTATTTCACTGAACAAGACAATATATGATAATGCTGTTTCACTGACCTTAACCTACTTCCTGCTATGGGCTTAAATTAGTCAGGATTTTTGTCAAAACAGTGAAAATCTCCATGGTATAAATCTGCCACAGGAATAATCTGTAAGAAATATTAGTAACTTAAGGAGAGTTGGTTAAAGAAAAGCACAGTGTGTTCAACTTCACTCTTTAGATGGAAGAATAAGGCATTTGGGGATATCATTTGTTCGAATAGATAAAGAAATCAGATTCGTGTGTAAATATTAATGAATAAGTTCTTCTTCCAGCATGTGCTCAGTTCAGTGTGGCATTTTTCATGCCAGACTCTAGTCACCCAGCTTTCCTCTGTGTTTTTTAATCATTGGCTCTCACTGGACTTAAAAGATGGCCTACAGTTCTTCTTGATCAATCATGACAAAGTACAAACACGACAATCTGTTTGGTGAGGTATTTATTTCTGTCATTCACTTTAAAAATTATTGCTAAGTTAATGTCTCCATTGCTTGGTTTTATTCTCTCTCTCTCTCTCTCTCTCTCTCTCTCTCTCTCTCTCTCTCTCTTTCAGTCTCTCTTTCTTTAACATTCAATGTCTTTTTAATTGTGAAGAGCATACATACATACATTCTCTTCAAGGGAACATCTATAAAACCTAATGTAAATCCTACATATTCATTATATAAAGACACTCATCTCAAAGAAACACATTATATTGTCATAACATATAATTTTGGACTTCAATACATAGGGCATTATTTTAAATCTAAAATTGGAGCAACTTTCAAAATTAGACCTCATACATACAGATGGCTCAAATTCACAGAAACAGCATTCACAAGTTTAAAATAAATGTGACATTTCATAGTTAATTTTTTACTACAGTTTATCATTTGAAGTGTGTGTACTTAGTCTGATGGTGTGATTGCCCTCCTAATGAGAAGGACATTTTAATCTCATGCATATGTATACATCTTTAAGCAACATTTCACTTCATGAACTACACTGTATTAATTTCTTTGTAGGTGGGTGGAAGTCACTCAGCGCATCATGTTTTTTGTTACCACAGGTTATTTTCTGTAGCTACATGATGTAGAAAATTGATGACTTACAAACATAACTGCTATTGTTGAAATCCTGACGACATTAGTCACCTACCACTTCCCTTTCACAAATGCTGTTACTATTTATTTTCACACACTTTGGACTACCACTAGAATGCTTGGCTTCTGTATATATTACAGACATTTTATGACACAGTCTAAGAGTAGTTGATAACGTGGTTAATATGAAGGCAAACTTAAAATGAAATTCTTGTAGATGAATTCTGCCTGACTTCGATTATAAATGTTGCAGTCAGTACTTTCCAAATTAATGAGTTTACATTCTCTCTGCCATTGGGAGAAACACATAATATGTAACAAGAAAGAAATAAGCCATAATATAATTAATAGGTACTATATTTTTCTATCATTGATTTCTTTATTCGAGTGTTTTTAATTAATTTCACCAGAGTCTAGTTAAAGTATAACCTACACTTAGTGTCACGGGTGCCAAAGGAATATACAAATACAGACATCATTTCTGTATCAATATTCATATTTTAGTATTTTCTATCTTCTCCCTAATGAAATCCATATATTTAAATGTATAAATTAAAAAGTCTTATGCATATAGTGTGCTTAAAGAAATTTTTATCTTCAAGTGATCTTATCAAACCATGTATTACATTCCTTAACTATTACACATTCTCAAAAATAGTTGCAATATTTGTCTATTGTGCATGATATATAAAATTGCTTTGTTATATATTAAAGAAAAACTACAGTGACCTTAATTACTGACCTGTGGTGAATTGGCTATTTTCTTTATTCTGAACAGCTGACTTCTAAATAAAAATTGTTTGAATTTTGCTTGGAATGATTGCCTCAGTCTTTCACTATTTATGGACCTCCTATCACATTCTCTCAAATCCATCTGGTAACATTGTTATAACAAAAGTAAACAAACTTCCCATTTAGCATGTAATACATGCACCAATTCTTTTGTATGCTTCAGAGTGTTCTTACCCAAGTAAACCTTGTGTGAAAGTATTAAGGATGCTATTGCTGTAGTATAAAAATATGGAGGCAAGGGTGCTAGAGTTTGTTAATGAAGAGGAAGTGAGAATATTAGGACAAGAGATGGAGAGGAGTTGCCAAGTTCACACTAATTAGAATGTAGGCCATGATCATCTTTGATCAAACGAATTTTTCCATAGTTTGCTATCAGCAGCCCTTGAACACATTCTCCATTCTTGTATTTTTTTTGTTTTGTCCTTTGAACTGCATATGTTTACATCCAATGTGCACTGAATTCCATCTAAAAATCATTATTAAAACCTCATGACTTTTAATGTTTTCTGGCAATTTTCTCAGCCCATTTCTTCCCTAGTTAGTGAATTTTCATTTATGTCACAATATTTAATTCAAATAACAACTGTGACACTTTTAAAAATTGCTGGTAATAGATTCAACCAATTCTCTCTATGAACCCACCTGTTTGTTTTATGAAATCTACTAAAAAAAACATTCTTCTATTGATTGCAACTACTGTTCTTTTACTTCCAAACCAAAACACGAGCACCTTAGGAATGGGAGAATTTTTGAATACCAACCACATAACACAGAGACTGCAAATTAATTATAAAACATTCTTTTCATTCAGTGAAAATAATTATACAGGATTTAATGAGACTTTCTTCTAATATTATATGTAAATATATAGATGCATAAGTAAAGCAATCTCAAAGCATTATTCAAAAAAAGAGAATTACTTAAAAAATACTTTCCTGTGGACTCTCTCTTGTTGAAGCAGAAAACTCAATTCTAACCTAAAAGAGGATAAGAAATAAGTCAATCTGAAACCAACTGTTCTTGACTATATAGACATAGGTTAGCTGAAATTCCACGTTTCCATGAGGTAACTTCTAGTCTCATTTTTTGTTTGTTTGTTTGTTTGTTTGTTTTTTGAGACAGGGTTTCTCTGTGTAGCTTTGGCGCCTTTCCTGGAACTCACTCTACCCCAGGCTGGCCTCGAACTCACAGAGATCCGCCTGCCTCTGCCTCCTGATTGCTGGGATTAAAGGCATGAGCCACCACTGCCCAGCCCCATTATTTTTTTAAACAGACACATAAACTCAGAAATAAAAACAAATTTCAACCACACTGGGACATATACAGAGGTAGTTTACAGTAAAGAAAGACAGTGTTCCTTATAGGCTTCAGATGCTATGTGAAGACCTTGCTTTTAGGTTAATGGAGTCTAGGGTATCTATTTGCATATCTCAAGGCATACACTTAGTTGTCACAAGGATATAACATATATACAGAGGTGAATAATAGAAGCATACTTAAGGGGGTTAAAGATAACCCATGATAGTTAGTAACTAAATCAGTCCATCAGCTTTAGAGGTGCAGCTTCCTTCAGGAAACCTTGGGTTCACATATGTCTGACACTGTAATAAAATACTGCCTAGTTAAGTTGTTTATGAGTATGCAAACCATTTCGGGAACATATTTCTTTAAAAATAATCTAAATTAGAAGTCTGTATTAAATATATTATAATATTATAAAGTTGGGGGACAGAATGGAAAGGATTGGAGTCTATATGTTGATATTTTTGATGTGTTAAGTGACACACCAGATTTGTTTTCTATTCTTTTCTGAATGTTTTTCAAGGTTGTCCTGCGAGCTGGTTAACAGAAGCCCACAATGTTGATATTTAAAGACTGCTGATTGCTGGCAGCAAAGAGTTCCAACTGCGCTGGCATCGTAGATAGCATCTCCGTCTTTTCTTCCAGTATCATCACCTTTATTCTAAATAGCTCCCTCTTAGTGTGAACAGAAGTCACATGTTACAGATTTTCTGCCTTTGCACCCAGGAACCAGTGTGACTGAGTAAACATATCAAACTTCCCCTGCATTTGCAGCCTGAACAGATGTTAAGTACAAGCTGATCCACCTACATTCAATCCAACAGGGTCCACATCCACAGACTGTCTAATTTTCCTCTTTCAATTTATAGTGAAACATAGATTCTTGCTGGCAGGAATAAATGTGCCATTTAAGGCAATCAAAAATGGCTCCGCATCTCACTTGATTTCCACAATTGTTGCTGTAATGATGGACTGCTGAGGAGAGAAACTTAATTTCCCTGGCAGATCTTCCCACATTGAAACAACATGTTCATGGAGAGTCAATATTCAGTAATTACAGCACAATCCCTCACAAATTCACAATTCACTAACAGTATGCATTTTCACAATGTAAAGCTAATTTTCCTTTAACCAAATAAAACATGAAAAGATAACTAGAAGCCATGGGCAATCTAGATCATTAGACGATTGATGTAAAATTAGAGGACATTTCAACAGGGATAGATTGCTAACATCAGGGAGCTCAGAATGGTGTAAAGACTATATTTTGAAGAAAAGTGTTGTTTATGCTTTTGCAGCTCTCCATAGCAACCCACAAATTATGTATATAACATATATATACATACATATATATATATATATATATATGACTCCAAATGGCATACTACCAGTTACATCAAATAACTACTCGCAATTATTTTACTTCAAAGACTTTTCCAGAAACTTCTCCACTTAATTCATTCACCATAACAGAAGTTTCAGTTTCTCACTCATTGTCACTGTCTATACCATGCATCTTACTTACCATACAGGAAATTGAATATATACGATCACAAACATAGAATATTTTAATTATGCTTAAAACATTAATGTCATAGGAATTGTCAATAATCGAATGAATGTTAAAATTTACCAAAGCAATTCCTGCTAATATGTGAAAACACAGAGAAGTGGTATAGCGAGTTCATACCATTGTATATGATCACGTCTTCTTGACTGAACTCTAGTGTTTCTTTTGATAACTGTAAAGTCTACCTTTTATTGCACTAATAAATATACACTAGTTCTATGCTAAATTCTGTAGCTATCACAACAATAAATGTTATAAATATAGCCTAAAAGTTTTATTTAACTTGGCCATTTGTATCATGCTCTGTATTCTTGCTTGGCATGGGCACTGCCAATTAACAGAACAATATATTGAACCAAAACAAAAGACTTATGGAATGAGTTCAATTTTCTGGATACAGTTGTCTCAATAATGTACTTGCTTGTAAGCATAAGCATTGATCTTAATCCATAGTATACACAAACACACACACACACACACACACACACATCCTTCCATGAAAAAGAAGCATGTAAAACAGTCAATAATCTTACCTGAATTTACCTAGGAGTGGATTCTAAACACTTGGCAATTACAGCAGGGACCTGTTTTTCCCAGCCTTGTTGGAGTTTGGTATAGCCATGATTTGTATGATTCAGATGAGTTGCATATCTTCATTGTCCACTTTCCCTTCTAAGTCATTTAGGAAATATTGATTCATGACCAAGGAACCATAGTTCAAAACAATTTTGGTCACTGAATTCATGGGTAACAAAAAAAACATCCCTAATCTGGAACCTTAGGTAATGTTGGGAATCAAGAAGCAAATACTTGATTTTATGAAATTGCAACATTAGAATTGTTTAATTTATAAAGTCTATCTTATCTTGAATCATACACATTATCAGAAAGTAAGAAAGATAGGAAATGAGATAATCATGGTAAAATAGTGAATAGATGGAAACATGACCCTGCCTATAACACTCTGCCCTGTAAAATAGCAAGGATGTCTATTAATGTTTAGAGATACATCCATGCATTCAATTTGATTCAATGGTATTAATTCATGCATATTCATTTTCTTCAGATATACTGAAGTAAAAAGCCTAAAATATCAGTAAAGCAGAAAAAAAGAACAACAGAATATTTTATCCTTCTCAAGGAAAAAATGAACAAGTACAATTGTAGTAAATGAAGTTAACTGTGAAACCCAGTGGTAGGACTAGAGAGGTTCTTCGTACCTTTTAATAGACAACGTGTGGAAAAGACAGGTGCTCTAAATAACACACTATTGCCATGGCAACCGACATTTCAGTTTTTAACCTTCTATCTCACAGCGATAATTTCAAAACATTTTTTTTATTTTTGTTGTTTGTAATAGTAGTGGTGGCCTCTGAGTTTGCCCTTCTCTGGGAACAAGTAATTGGTAAAGCTTCGGGCCTTCAGTTTTTGGCCAGTGTACTACAGAAGCTCTACTGAAGTACCTCATTACTTGTAAATCTTCATTTTCTGTGCTCAGAAAGTTAAAGATGACACATTTAAATAATTAATATTTTATTTAGTAGCAAATATACCTTTCATTCATTCACTTTCACATGTGGATAGGTTGTCTGGATATGTATGAGATATGCACAAATATATATATATATATATATATATGTATATATATATAATACATATGGATAAATCAATGTAGTTTTACTAGAGTTTGGCTAGCTAGAAACCTAACAAATATATAAATATATACATATGCATATACATACACACACACACACACACACACACACACACACACACATATATACACACATATATATATATATATATATATATATAATTACTAAGGCTGCATTTTTCTTACTGAGGTATAGCAATATTGCTATAAATTTTATTACACAATGCAAGTTATTATTTTATAACTGCTATTGAGAAGATATCTGAACAATTTTTAGCTTCTTCTTCTCCTCTGACTCTACTGATTCTTTTGCAAGTTCATGTGGTTACTGATAGCCCTTAGCATACGTAGGAGACTGTGAATTTGAGGACCTCAGTTTCTGTTGACAGTTAGTCAACCCTATCAGTTCCTTGATATGTGTTCCCCACTGTAGCATACCAGTTCACAGTGTCTTGTTTCCTTAAAGCCAGTATAAAGACACACAGAGCCTAGCAGGACAGGTTATAATCTCATGAGTTTTGATGATACACAGATTTTTTTTCACATTTTCTCCAACCCACGGTCAAGCTCTGTTCCTATAAAATAAGATGTTTTATTATATATCTAAAGTAATTAAGTCCATATTAGTAATTTTTTACCTTTGGGAATAACTTTTAGAGGTAGTGTTTCATGGGGAGGGGAATATAGATACAAGGAAGAAAACAAGACACAAATTCAAATCTGGGCTCAATTGCTTCATAGCTTATAAAACCATCTCTAAGTAGTTCCTATGCCTGTTTTACTGTGTGTAAATTGGTACAACTCATGATGGAGATGAATATGATAGACATTAAATATTAATAAATTTAGAAAGCTATGTTATACCATCAACTACCTAAATTCTTTGTATAATTATCAAAACTAGACTTTATTTTTTTTCCTTCAGAATATTTAAATCTATATGTTTCCATATTTGCATCCAGAAATAGCTCATTATTTGGACACACACATATTTACATGCCCATGAAAGCTGGAAAAAGAAAGCATGTTCTACAGAACTGGAATTACAGATGCTTATATGGGTGCTATTGGTACTCAGTTAAATCTGTGAAATTTGTGCTGTATGTCTCAATTATTTGAATGTGTAAAGTACCATTGAATAAGACAACATGGAAATTTTTATTGAAATATAAATTAAGTGTTCTTCCTGTGAAGAAATGAATGTCACACTTCAACTTCACCAACTCTGGTTAGATTATGAGTTTTGCTATAAAAGATGTGAGATTCTGTTTCATCGCAAAACAATACTTCAAGCTTTTATAAAACATTACACTTACAGAGCCTAGAAAATTAACTTTTCTATTGTACAGGTTAATACACTAATGCTCTGAAATATACGTTGGTTTCATGGGTCAGGAACGTGTTATTCAAATATCTTGGAACCAGGCCTCCTGTCAAAGCCTTGTGACACTAGTGATTTGGAAGACTGAGGTATGGAGATGACAAAAGAAGAGCCTGTTTGGGTTACACAGCGTCTTCTAGGCTAACCTGGGCAATCTAATGGGATTATATCTAAGACAAAAAACAGGAAGTGAAGTGGGGCTATTACTAAATGGTAGAGTGCTTGCCCAGTACTTGCAAGGCCCGAGTTCAATCAACAGTAGAAACAAAAATGCATTTTTTTTCACTTATATTGAGTGGGTAGATTATGATCACTAGTTGTAAAACTGCCACTGAATTTTATTTTCTGCAGAGAAGAATACAAGAGATGGTCAATTGGATGCTTCTCTAAATCCATTTTCACTGAATTAGGAATACTGTTTGAGGATGTCTTCTACTACAAACTGGACTTCAAAGGATGCATCTGATTCACTATTTTTTTTTAATTTGTTCTTTTGTGCTTTTTTATTTTTTTGAGTTTTTTGTTTTTGTTTTTGTTTTGTTTTGTTTTGTTTTGTTTTGTTTTTTGAGACGGGGTTTCTCTGTGTAGTTTTGGTGCCTGTCCTGGATCTTGCTCTGTAGACCAGGCTGGCTTCAAACTCAAAGAGATCCACCTGTCTCTGCCTCCCAAGTGCTGGGATTAAAGGCGTGCACCACCACCACCAGGCTCACTAAAATTTTTATGCACAAGGACCTGTTGCGGCCACAAATGGCCTCCAAGTATGTAAATAGCCACTTATTTTGGCCTGGAATTCTACAACTCTAATTTAGTCACACTTTGTATTAACTTGGTATGAGATATATTCTGAGGCTGAGTTGTACACACTCTTCTCCAAATTAAAGTATTGTAGTAACTATATCACCCACTATGATTGAGTTCCTTGCAATGGATTTGGTACTAGGAGGTGTAATGCTCTCCTTACAAATACTTTAAAAAAAATGAAAAAGCTTTTTGAATGGGTAGGAGATAGAGGTGGGGGCAATTTAGAGATTTTTTTTTTCAAGGAAAAGCTTGCCCTGCTGTGAAGGAATTGTTGGCAGATATACAAAAATGTGAGGGCTTAAGAGGAAAGAAAGAACTGGAGGGAATATCTTGAAGTGTTTAGTGAGAATGTGAGCAATCCTGTAAAATGCTAGTGTACATATAGATATGTGATTAATTCTGATGAATCCTCAGACATGGATGATAAGAAAGTTATTTAAAAAAAAAACAGATAAAGACAAACTGTGTTCTATGAATAAAATAAAGTACAAAAAGAAATATGTAATAAATTCTTCTATTTTGTAACAATAAAACTCAATTTTTAAAATATTATTCAATTGTAATTTTATATGAGAAAGGAAATGCTGGAAAGGAATAAAAATACCACTAATATCTTGTGAAAATACAGTTTTATCATATTTTAAGAATATTTTAAGAATATACTAAAAATCTAGAAGTCTGTCTTTACTCAAAATAGAAAACGTTTCAGTGATATTTAATTTGAGAAATTTCTTTCAACCACACAGACACATTTTCTAGTGAAATCGAGAAGGATGATTAGTACCCACACCCTCAGATGTGATACACTAGTGTTATATGTTAAAACAGAAATCTACTTCAAAAGTTTCTGATTATATAAACAATATATCACTCGAAAGTGAGTCTATGCTGTCAAATATGTTTCTAATATTTACTAATGAACTGCATGAAATATATTTTCCTACTTAAAATTCCAAAGCTTATTATTTTGTATTATTCATATTTACCATTTATTATTATTGGTACCTAAATTTCTACAATGTGCTTTATATACTGAACTGATACAGAATCTCACAGAATCCTTTTTTTTTTTTTTTTTTTTTTGGTTTTTCAAGACAGGGTTTCCCTGTGCAGCTTTGCGCCTTTCCTGGGACTCACTTGGTAGCCCAGGCTGGCCTCGAACTCACAGAGATCTGTCTGGCTCTGCCTCCCTAGTGCTGGGATTAAAGGTGTGCGCCACCACCGCCCAGCCCAGAATACTTTTTTAAAGTATTAAATAAACCCAAAGTTACTGATAATGAATTACACAAAAAGCTCATTGTTAATATTAAAGAAACTTTTTATTTATTTGACTTGAGAATGTTCACTACACTTAAATATTTATATATACTAATTAAAAAGCAAAAACTAAATTCTTATTTTGTTGTTGTTTGTTGATTTGTTTTTCGAGACAGGGTTTCTCTGTGTAGTTGTGGTGCCTGTCCTGGATCTCGCACTCTAGACCATGGTGGCCTTGAACTCACAGAGATCTGCCTGGCTCTGCCTTCCCAGTGCTGGGATTAAAGGTATACACCACTGCCACCCGGTGAAAAACTAAATTCTTTAATGGCATAAATTAATGACCAGTGAGATGACTTAACCTGTTAGGGCAATTTCATCAAGCCTGTGCACCTGAGTTTAATCCTGGGGACCCACATATTCGAAGGAAGAAACTAACTCCAGCAAACTAATCTCTGATCTCCATAGGAAAGCTATGGCATGCAATTACCCACATACACAGAAATAAGAAATAAGAAAGTGCCGGTAATATGAAATATACATTGTAGCATGAATCTTAAAAAGTTCTTATTAATAAAATCAAACCTGAGGCCAGTTATTGGGGTGAAATGCTGGAAGATCAGAGAGACAGAACAAGCCACAGCTTCCTCACCTGGCCAATTCCTCAGCTGATCTTGTTTCCTCAGACTAGAAGCCTCTGTGTCCTCATATCCGAATGGCTCTCAGCTGAACTGTGCTGCTAGAAATCTGAAAACTTAACCAGCCAAATGGTTCTAGTTCCTGGTCTTCACGCCTTATATATATTTCATTTCTGCCATCACTCCCTGGGATTAAAGGCTCACTTCTTGGGATTAAAGGCATGTGTCAGCTTGCCTGGCTGTTTCCAATGTGGCCTTGAACTCACAGAGATCCAGAGGGATTTCTCCTCTGGAATGCTATGATTAAAGGTGTGAGTGCCACCATTTTCTAGCCTTTGTATCTAGTGGCTGTTCTGTCTCTGACCCCAGATAAGTTTATTAGGGTGGACAATATGTTGGGGAACACAATATCACAATACATTGTATAAATAACTTGCTTAAATAATTTTTATGCATTTTAGCTTTTCCAAACAAGTGGGTAGGCTCTGTGCATGCTTCATTCTCTGTGAGTTTATATTAGCTTTGCTCAGGTTGATATAGAGGGCCTTGTTCCCTGCATGACTGGCATCCTCTCTGGGTTTTACACTCTTTCTCCCATCTCCTTAACTCTGAGGAGAGGGTTTTGGTGAAGAAATCTCCTTTAGGGCTGAGTGTTCCAAGGTCTGTCACAGATAACTCTAGTTTGTGTCAACTTGAAACAAAACAAAACAAAATAACCAGGGTGGTAATAAAATATAATTACACAGAGAACAGGTTGTAAGGTTGTTAGTAGTGCTTCCAGGTTCTGGCTGCTTTGAATAAAGCTGCAATGAACAGCTCTGAGCAAGTGTCCTTGTGGTATGATTAAGCATCCTTTGGGTCTTGAGGTAGATTCATTCCCAATTTTCTGAGAAGTCACCATACTGATTTCTAATGAGGCTGTATAAGTTTGAACTCCCAGCAGCAGTGGACAAGTGTTCCCCTTACTCCACATCCTCTCCAACATAAGCTGTCATTAGTGGTTTTCATCTTAGCCATTCTGATATGTGTAAGGTGGTATCTCACAGTCATTTTGATTTGCATTTCCCTGATGGATAAGGATGTTGAACAGTTCCTTAAATGTCTTTCAGCCTTTTGAGATTATTCTATTGAGAATTCTCTGTTTAGATCTGTAGCTCATTTTTAATTGAATTATTTGGTATTTTTGATGTCTAGTTTCTTGAGTTCTTTACATATTTTGGAGCTCAGCCCTCTGTCACTTATGGGGTTAGTGAAGATCTTTTCCCATTCTGTAGGTTGCCATTTTGTCTGGTTGACCATGCTCTTTTCCTTACAGAAGATTCTCAGTTTCAAGAGGCCCCATTTATTAATTGTTGTTCTTCAGTGTCTGTGATACTGGTGTTATATTTAGGAAGTGGCCTCCTGTGCCAATGGATTCAAGACTACTTCTCACTTTCTCTTCTATCAGGTTCAGTGTAGCTGGATTTATATTAAGGTCTTTGATCCACTTGGACTTGAGTTTTGTGTGGGGGCAATAGATATGGACCTATTTGCATTCTTCTACATGTCCCCATCCAGTTATGCCAGCACCATTTGTTGAAGATGTTTTCTTTGTTCCATTGTATAATTTTGGCTTCTTTGTAAAAAAAAATAGGTATTCATAAATGTATGGATTAATGTCAGGGTCCTATATTTTATTCCATTGATCCATGTGTCAGTTTTTATCCAATACCAAGCTGTTTTTATTACTATAGATCTATAGTAGAGCTTGAAGTCAGAGATGGTGATGCCTTCGGATGTTCACTTATTGTACAGGATTCTTTTTGGTTATCCTAGGTTTCTTGATATTCCATATGAAGCTGAGTATTATTTTTTTGTGGTCTGTGAAGAGTTGTATTGGGATTTTGATGCGGATTACATTGAATATATAGATTGCTTTTGGTAAGATTGTGATTTTTATTATGTTGATCCTACCTACCCAGGAGCTAGGGAGATATTTTCTGATACCTTCTTTAGTTTCTTTCTTCAAAGACTTAAAGTTCTTGTCATACAGTCTTTCACTTGTTTGGTTAGAGTTACTCCAAGATATTTCATGTTGTTCATGCCTATTGTAAAGGATGATGTTTCTCTGATTTCTTCCAAGCCCATTTATCATTTGTATATAGGAGAGATAATGATTTTTTTCAGTTGATCTTTTATCACACCAGTTACTGAAGGTGTTTATCAATAATAGAGTGTCCCTGGTAGGACTGTGGGGGCCATTTATGTATACTATCACATCATCTGCAAATAGTGAAAGTTTGACTTCTCCCTTTCCAATTTGTATCACTTTGATCTCCTTTTGTTGTCCTATTGCTCTAGCAAAAATTGAGTACTATCTTGAATAGATATGAAGAGAGTTTACAGCCTTGTCTTATCCCTGATTTTAGTGGAATTGTTTTGAGTTTCTCTCCATTTAGTTTGATGTTGGCTGTCAGCTTGCTGTAAAATGCCTTTATTTTGTTTAAGTATGTTCCTTGTATCCCTGATCTCTACAAGACCTTTATCGTGAAGGTGTGTCGGATTTCGTCAAAGGTTTTTTCAGCATCTAATGAGATGGTCATTTTTTTCCCAGTTTGTTTATATGGTCAATAGTAGTTTATATTGCTATCAATGACAAACTCCTTGAGATATGAGATTGAAGTCATTTTCACAGTTGTCTTATTATACTTTCAAAATCTGTTGCTTTCAGCTACACCATGCAGGTGTTCTGTCTCAAGGACTTTAAGTATATTTGTTCTAAACTGAATAAGCTTTTATATTTAACCTTTTACTTGGTAAATACCCAAACAAGAAAAAAAAATCATATTTACAATATCACTTACTGAAACAAGTCAGGCTATTATGTATAAACCCTGATACTATTGAAGATAAGTACACCAATTATAAAGACCCACTGTCAAGATCAATTTGTTTGTAAATTATGAATACAAACTAAAAGAATTAGTGTAATATGCAGCTGAAGATCAAAGCAGCTGGCCACTGCAATGCTCTGCTGATGGTCCTTGTCACACGTGAACTTGGAGCAAAGGAGACAGACACTCAAGGTTAAACTGGTGTCTCAGTGAAAAGCTATTTACCAGGGAGTTGGATGAAAAGATCAGCAAATGCACTGTACAGTACCTTCATCTCCCATCTGGCTGTTGTTAACACTTGCTCAGAGTATTTGCTCAAGCGGTTACATCGTGCCCACCTTGTCATCTTTCCGGTGTCTTCCAAGAGCAAAAGTATAATTATCAGCTCATGAAAAAAAAATGATTTTAAATAACTGCATGACACAAGATGGAGCTGTAGAATGCAGAATCATGCTGCAACTCAACCTCAAGGGCAATCTGTGGGAATCTGTGGCCAAGGGCAGACTCTTAGCAAGCAGCATGAATCTGTGTAGTTTCTCAAGCATTTTCTTCAGCACCAGTCTTATTTGAGAGACATTTTCCTGTGTTAATGATACATATTAAATATAAACCAGGAAAAAATGAAATGCTGCCTAGGTGATACGGAATTCAATACTGGCATTCCACACATTTAAAGCATAATTCGGCACTAGGTAAATCTGTACAACAGTTAAGAAAACCCCTTGTATTTACTCAAATTGGTGACATTACATTGTTTCCTTTGAAATGACTTTTTGCTAATGTCTGAATTTTGACAGGACTGATTTTGAAATAGACAGTCCGAATTTCCAAAATGTGAAAAGTTATTCTGGAAGATTTTACTTGTTCTAATGTGCCCAAATTATGTAATTTTGCTTTGTTAGTGTTATTATATTTTACTTGTTTTCACCCAAACCTATTAAACTGTAAGTGCTCTCACTTGTCTCTCTTAACCAGTTTATTTAGTCAATTAAGAAGACCTTTCAATGTAGTTAGACTTCATAGTGTCAGGAAAACCACAAAATGCACTTACTTTATTTGTTAGAGAAGCTTTCTGTTGGGAAATAATTAAATTAAAATAGAATCAAAATCTGCTTTAACATTTCTTATAATTTATCATGATGTTATTTTTATTTCATGAGAAGTAGTATTCATAAAAATAAATTGTTTAGATTATAATTATATATGAATCTGAGAGCCTTTAACTTATCTTGGTTAGAAAACATTATGTATACAATATTGGAAGAGCATTGTTGGAGAAATTGCAGTACATTTTCTAACAGGAACACCAATCAGCACTTCCATTATTTGCTTCTTTGTTTGTTTTTTGTTTTAAATGAAGGAGTATCTTAGAAGCAAGTATGTGTCAGAAACCAACGTGGACTTTTTTATTTTCCCAGAAAAAAAACTATTAGAAAGCAATATTCTCTTTCCTTCTAAGTTTATGTGTGTGAATGAAATGTGCTTGTGAAATCTCATTACAGGCAGGTTAAATGTTATGTTTTCTATTTTGTGGGTAATGGTGCCTGCTACATTGATGGGTTCTGGAACCTCATAAAAGAACAATGAATTATGAAACATCTGTTTACTAAAATTGACAAACACATATGACCATGGAGGCAACTGCCACTTTACTAACAAAATAACACTGACTGTCCATCAAAAATTTATATAAAATGTAAATCAAAATAGTCATTCTACATTTTTTATATGTCTAAGTTAAGTGTCGTTGATGAATGCTTAAAAACAGTTTATAAAAATGATTCAAAATTCATCATCTTTTTAAAGGTAACATGAATATTTATAAATAATACTATGCTTTTAATATGCTGAATACACAAGCAAAGTAAGGCTAATGAAAAATGTTATCTCACTCTGTAGTATCTTAATGACCTTTGCAATTCTCTCCCCCCTACAAATGCTAACTTTGAGGCAAACAAAGAATGTTTGCTGTTACCTTGGTTACTTGAAATGCCTGAAGTTCATTTAAAGGGGATTTGTCTGTCTTCTTTCACACAACAACATAACTTTCATTTTCATTGGTGTTGTAGATCTATTGTTTTTTTTTTTCTTTTTGGATTTTATAACTGAAAAGCATTTCATTTTTAAACATTTTAGAATATAACTGACTATACATTAATGGACATTTCATCTTATTAAAAGAAACAAAGGCCTCTGTGAGCATGTGAGTAAAGTGACTGGAGAAATGTGGAATCATGCCTTGATATTTCTCTTTGGTAACTAGTGTAATCAAGAAAGAGTTCTAGGCTGTGCCTGAGCTCTGTGGGTAGTTCTGGATAGTTCTACATTATCATCTTTGCCCTTGGTAGTTGTTGATGGACTTCAATGTAAGAATTATTACAAGACTTGAAGAGAGCCTTGTACAGGTGTCCTTCCTTTCTACATCTCTTTCCTTCAGGAACCCTCGACCTATGAGTCTCAGTCACATCTGATTCCTTAATGTCTTCAATACTTGCAGAGACTGGCAGATTCCATTTACTCTCAATTCCTAGTGTTACCACCTAGACCATCATGTCATACACTAGTCCACTCAGATGGTGTAAGTTGAATGGATGAAAGGTGCTGGTGGGTCGGCAGGCTCGGCAGAAATGTTGCGAACCACAGCTAGGACTACCAGAGTTAGGAAGAACTTTATTAGAAAGAAACCGGGATAGGAGAGAGAAGCCAGGCAGGCCTGGCAGAAGGAACAGAGCAAGGACAGAGAGAGGAAACACAGTAAGGAGAGGTGTAGAGAGAGAGCATGGGGGTGCACAGCTGGCTTTAAGGCTAGGACATAGTCTCCCGCTGATGATGTAAGGCGCCAGACAAGACCCCTGAGCTGGACATGTACAGAATTCTAACACAAGTCTCTCTTGCTGAATTGCTTTCAAAGATCTCTCTTTTGAGAAGAAACAGGGAGTCACTATTATATATTCACATATGTTTTCAAGAACTTTTTTTAATGTTACTTATGAAGACAGATAATATCCTCTCTCTCTCTATATATATATATATATATATGTATATATTTAATATTATATATTAGATCTAGAAACATGCATACCAAAACTCTCTTACAGACAAAAGACATATGTTTGTCAATAGTCAACTACTCAAGATAGGACATTTGTGAGATGGAGAACAGGTCTCTTAAGGGCTCACATAAAATCCTTATAGCATAATCTGTCGACTTTTCTCATTCTGTCTAAGCCTTGAAATTATCCTGAAAGATGTAGTTTGTCTTCTGATTACCTCTGTATCAAAACGAGAAGAATCATTTTTGCATAATAATTTGTAAAGCATGGTAAGAATTTGCAAACGATTTACAGAAGTCATGAGAGTTTCACCTCATGGACCTCTGTGCCCTGTGTCTAAAGTGGAATGGTGACCCCCCCCAGGGGAAGAGTACAATAATTAGTTATCCAGGATTAAATTGTTGGTGATGAAAAACTACATAGCAATAACATTATACAAACTTACTAGGTCATATTTATATAACTATACATAAATAATAGAAATGTATATGTATATTACATGTATAAATTACATATGTCATATATATACATGTACAAAACAATATAAAAAAGAGGTCATAAACTTGAAGAAAGGAATGAAGGGTGTATGGGGAATAGAGGAACAAATGAAAGGGAGAAATGATGCAGCTATATTATAATCTAAAATATAAAATAAATAATTTAAAAATAGTGACAACACTTAATATCAATTGTCATTCTCTATGAGATTTATTAAATTGATGAGATAGGTTTTTTTTTCTTTTCTCAAGGAGACAACAAAAGCAACTCTGCTTTACAGTTTTTAATCACACGCTTTGCCTTTTTTCTCTTCTGTTTTAACAGATCATTTGTAATTCCCAAATCTTCATCTCATCTTAATGAACACACAAGCGCGCGCACACACATACACACATATACAATTGAAAATACATAGATTTTCCTCGCATACAACACATTCAGACCACAGTTTTCACTAAGTCCACCCTATCCAGCCCACTGCCACTTCCCCTCTTCCCAGATCCACTCTCTCTACATTTTGTCTTCGGAAAAGAGCAGGCCTCCGAGAGATGACAGACAAACAGGACACAGGTAGATACAGTAAAATAAGGCAAAGCCCTTGGGTATTTTCATGGAGAACATTTAACCCCACACACACTCCCTGTTGAGTGAGTTCTACACAAATGCCTGTGAATAGTTTCTGCTCTCCCAGAACTCAAGTCCCAGGTGAAGAGACTGTCATTCGAGGTGGAAGACCTTATTATAGATGGAAATTTAAGAAAGGCTCAAGGACAGACAGGAACCGACTTCCAAGGTACATGACTTATTTATGTGAAGTGATGTAATTTTATTTTAAACCATTCTACTGAAAACCAAAGAAATTTTAAAACAACCACATTTGCATCATTTATAAACTATTTCCACTCTGTTTTGTCTTCACTGATATACATTTATCGTCACTAAGTTTATCCTATAAGTGACATATTTCATGATTGTATTCATCTTTTTCAGAGAATTAAAAATATTTAAAATATATGTTACAATTAAGTTTGACACAAAATTTAGTATTTTGACATTTGATTAATTTTTGAAATAAATCATTTGGGGAGGTTTTAAGTTGTCATCAATGAGCATAAACCAAATTTTAGAAATTTTGCTAACTCTGTTTTCCTTAATTTTAAGACAGAAGGGTCATTCAAAATAGTGACAGTTTGTGAATGAGTACTAATTCAGATTTGATATGCACCTGGTAGTTTATTAAAAGTTAATGATTGCAGGTAAGGAGATGGCTCATTCAGTTAGAAAAATTGTTAGTCTTACAGAAAACCCAGGATTGAGTTCCAGCACACACATGGTGGCTCATAATCCTTCATAATTTCAGTCTCAGGGTTTCTAATACCCTCTTCTGGCTTTCACAGGCACCAGGCATATTCATGTTACATATACATATGTGCAGGCAAACCACTCACACATCTATTTAGAAAGAGTTAAGGTTTGATAGTAAGCAATTCATAATGTTTAGAAATGCACACACCTATCACATATATATCAATTTAGTATGAATATATAAATAAGACTTTAAATGTTCTTTAGTGGAATTACAATTCAAGGTTGGAGAAAATTGAAATTTGAAGAAAAAATTGTGTCCTTGCTTCTAAATTAATCTACTCTATTTTCTACAGAAAAGAATATTATTGTGACAACCAAAGTGATCTTATAGAAATGGTACAAAATACCACCTCTGGAGGCATTACCATACCTGACATCAAGCTCTACTATAGAACTATAGTAATAAAAACAGCTTGGTATTGGCATACAAACCAACATGTGGACCAATGGAATCAAATTAAAGACTGTGACATTAACCCACACACCTAAGAACATCTGATTTTTGACAAAGAAGCCAAAACTGTACAATGGGAAAAAGAAAGCATCTTCAACAAATGGTGCTGGCATAACTGAATGGGGACATGTAGAAGAATGCAAATAGATCCATATCTATCACCATGCACAAAACTCAAGTCCAAGTGGATCAAAGACCTCAGTATAAAACTAGTTACACTGAACCTGATAGAAGAGAAAGTAGGAAATAGTTTTGAACACATAAATATAACACCTGTAGGACAGACACTGAGAGCAACAATTAATAAATGGGACCTCTTGAAACTGAGAAGCTTTTGTAAGGCAAAGGACACAGGAAATAAGACAAAACAACAGCCTACAGAATGGTAAAAGATTTTAACGAACCTCACATCTGACAGAGGGCTGATCTCCAAAATATATAAAGAACTCAGGAAACTAGACATCAATATACTGAACAATCCAACTAAGAAATGGCCAAAAGATATTTAAGGAATTGCTCAGCATCCTAGTCATCAGGGAGATGCAAATCAAAACGACTCTTAGATACCATCTTACACCTGTCAGAATGGCTAAGATCACAAGCACTACAGACAGGTTATGTTGGAGATGATGTGGAGCAAGGGGAACACTCCTCCACTGTTGGTGGGAGTGCAAACTTGTACAGCCACTTTGGAAATCAGTGTGATGGTTTCTCAGAAAGTTGGGAATCAATCTTCCTCAAGACCCAGCTATACCACTCTTGAGCATATACCCAAGGAATGCTCAATCACACCACAGAGACACATACTCAACTATGTTCATAGCAGCATTATTCATAATACCCAGAACCTGAAAACAACCTAGATGCCCCTCAACTGAAGAGTGGATAAAGAAAATGTGGTGCATATACACAATGGAATACTATTCAGCAGAGAAAAACAATGACATCATGAAATTTGCAGTCAAATGGATGGAACTAGAAAATATCATCCTAAGTGAGGTAACCCAGACTCAGAAGGACAAACATGGTATGTTCTCAATCATAAGTGGATACTAGATGTAAAGCAAAGGATAACCAGGCAACAATCCACAACTCCAGAGAGGCTGGCTAACAGGGAAGACCCAAAGAGAGACACATGGTGCCCTGGAAAGGGGAAATAGTAAACAGTTTTATATAATTTATATTAAGCTTAGTAATTTCTGGAATTTCAATAATACTTTTTAATAAAGTATTTTTTCATAAATATAGAGGTAAAAAAGGTCTCTGGCAAGTTTAAGGAGTATGAAGTCTGTAAGGATCAGTAATGTGTAAAATATTTTGAGCAGTCTCAAAATGAATTCCAGTACATAGTTGGGCAGTGTGTAGATATTCTCCATTCTTCAAACCCACTGTCCTTTCAGATTCCTTTAGTCTCAGTAGCTTAGTAGCAGTCCCCAAGCTAAAATAATTCTTTTTTCAATCAAGTCCGTGCAGACACTATGCATAGGGACTTCACGCTGCCATTTGCCGTTCCTGAATTTCTGTCTTTGAAGCAGGTCATTGTGCAGTTTAATGGACACTGACTGCAGTCTTAGATTGGGGGAGGCTTGCTTTAAAAACTACAAAAGCAATGCCCATTCTCTAAGCATTTCTCCTGGGACTGGCTGCGATGATCTTCTCCAGTGCTTGACAGACCTCTGTTCTTTTCCTCTACCACTATGAGAAAATTGAGTCCAAAGTTCCCCTTGAGACTGTGTTCGTTGTATGTTACCTCTTGGGACTCCTCCACAGCTAGCAGGTTTTCTTTGTCTCTTGTTATGTCAGTGTCTGTGTGCTTTCACGGAAATGGAAGTGGAAGGAAAGTGTAGATAAACTTTCTGAGTTTACCAGAAAATTTGTTTGACTCATATTTAACTCATCACCAAATTAATTGTTATCTACACAGTCAAAGTCAATATTCTCTCAGTGATGGGCATGGAGTAGATATTGTCCCAGTGTAGTGGACCATCTCTTAATTCCCTCCAGTGCTAGTATCAGTGGCATCCATGCTAAGTTAGAAGCTTGTGTGTCCCTATTTTTTTAATAAGCATA
>CABHPQ010165710.1:0-21880 GCA_902168405.1 Peromyscus aztecus | reverse complement strand
TTCCTTCCTTCCTTCCTTCCTTCCTTCCTTCCTTCCTTCCACCCTCTAAGAGGGACTTCTGTTTTCTCTTACAAGCCTGGACATGGTTTGTCTGGTTAACCGTCTGGAAGCTGCAGCAGAAAGTGCCACTCTGAGCACCCCCATTCCCCATCCCACCCCAGAGTCTGCCACCTGGGTGTGCCATCCCCACACTCTCAAGGACTGCCCCTCTCTCACACCCAATCTCAGCTGCCTCTGTGTGCCACACTGGGACCCTCGATGCCACCAACTTTTAGTCGCAGAGCCCAGTCTGGCCTGTGCTTGGCAGCTGTGACATGGGCCACGGCGTTCAGAGAGCTCACTCGGCCCTGGGACCCCTCCTGCTTCAGGGAGAGCAGATCACTGTTCAACGATTCTCACTGCTGTGACAAAATACCCAACAACTCCTCAAGGGACCGTTTATTGTGGCTCACGGTATGAGGTGCAGTCCATCAGGGCGGGGAAGGCATGGCGGCCAGAGTGGGAGGCAGCTGCCCACGTTGTGCCCATGTTGTGCCCACAGCCAGGAAGCAGAAAGAGGTGAATGCTGGTGCTCAGCTCACTTCCTCCTTTTTATGCAGCCCAGGACCTCAGCCTGGTACCACCCACATTCAGGGCAGGTCTTCCCACCTCAATTAACCTAATCTAGACCATCACCCGCCGCCCCCCCCCCCCCCCACGCTTGCCTGGAGGCTGGTCTCCTAGATAATCCTAGAGCCTGTCACTGACATTAGATAGCAACACCACAGCAGCTTTTATTCTACACCCAGCAAGCACATCTTCTGTCTTCTGGAGCCCAGGCCCACACCAGCACTGTGGGGAGGTCACCTTCACTAGGGGGCTCCCCAGACACCCTCAAGAGCCCAGTACTCAAAGTGCCAGCGGAATATCTCAGAACAGAAAAGATTCGCTGGTCCAGCAGAAACACCACTGGTCTTTATTCATCCAGCAAGCATTTAGTGGGCACCTACTGTATACTCAGCACCTCAGGAGGCCGAGACAACAAAAATATTCTTCCCTTAAGGGACTAGTGACGGACAGAGACAGGCACATGCTTGTTGGCTCCACTGAGACAAACCTAACACAGGTCTTGAGGCCAGGAGGAGGCAAGAGTAAAGGCTGGGGGATACAGAGGGCTCCTTGAAGGAAGGGATGGTGGCATTGGGGCTGGGCCTTGAAGCATGGGGAAGTGAAGAGGCCAGCCCTGCACCGAGGCAGGCAGCTTGCAGGCCTTAAATTACAGGTCCGCTGGTGAGTCTTCTAGGGTGGCTGACACAGTCTCCATGCCACAAACCAGGCAACAAGAATCCAGACCACTCAGGTGTCACACTGCATGGTTCTTCCCTGTCATACCACGGACGTCCCTCGTGACCGTGGCACGGGGAAGTCAGGCAGGGCCAAGGCAGGCCCAGGTGTCGATACTGCGAGCTGCAGAGCTGGTAGAGGCGGCTTACCCTGCTGCATCATGGGTAATGAAGGGCTGCCCTACATCTTTTTAGACGTGGTGCGTGCCTCGGTGACTACGGATGTGACCCTGGGTGGACTACTTGTCTTCCCCAGCTTCGCTCGCTCTCCCCGTGAGCCCTGGGCTGCTCTCACTTTTCACACCTGCAGAGATGAGAGGGCACAAAGCCAGTGTTGGCCCAGAAGACTAACGCAAGGATGGGGGGGACGACGACGACGACGACAGAGCCGGAGTGTAGTCACCCCTCTGAGTCACCACTTCCTGTGGAGGTCTCCCCAGTCCCTAGCTGCTCCCCATTGCTCTAGCTGAGCTTTAGAAAGAAACAGAGGGAGAACTGGCTAACTCCGGAGAGGCCATGCACACACCTGCACAAGGCAGCGGCGGCAGCGATGGCAGTGGGGATGGCTGAGGGGACACCACAGGATTAACCAACCATACACGGTCAACCAAGCAGGCGGTTTGTCTGGCAGATGGTGGTCCGTATCTGCGGCCCTGTGACCATTCTGCCCATCTACCCTGGGGAGACTGAGGCTCTGAGCCACTGTGTGACCAGGCCAAAGTCACACAGCTGGTGAGAGGCCTTATAGGACTGCCAAGGCCTCCTCTACCAGCTGGGAACAGGGAGGAAGAACAGCCAGAGGGAGCTAGGCAGGGGGAAGCAGCGAACAGACCGGAAATAAGAGGCGAAATTGGAGGCTTGCCTGGCTCTGTCAGTGCTACCGCCCCCCACCTCCGCTGCTGGGGGAGCCCTGGAAATCGCCTAAGCCGACGTCTGATGGCCCGGATTTGTCTTCGAGCTCTCTCTGCCCACTGGACTATAATCAACTGCTCAGAGCCTCTCCACAAACGCCTCCCCCTGAGTTCCCAAAAGGCAGAGAGCTTTCAAAGCTGCAGTTCAAACCGGCAGTGAGTGAACTCAGAGAGGAGCCCAGGCATGGCTGACAGGCCTGCCTTCCCCCTCCTGACAGCAACCCACCTGGAGGAAGAAGCCAGGGGGAGAGGCAGGACCCCAACCCTAAGCACCGGAAGCTGTCCTGAGACCATCAACCATCCCCACCCATGTCACTGGAGCCACTCCAGAGAGACCTTGGTGATTCTAGTGACCATCCAACCCAGCCCCACCAGCCTCAGTAGTCCTGACTGCACACTGCCCCCAGGCCTCAGAGCCCAGCTAAGCCCTCCAAGGTATAGACTCTGGTTTGTGATGCTTTCTAACTCTCCTTACCTAACTGGGGGAACTGTCGTTGTAGGGTCCAGCAGAAGAAGGGGGGCTACAGCAAGTGCTGGTGAGAAACAGGGCTGAGGCCAAAGGTCTCTCTACCATCCCCCTGTGCACAGTCAAGATGGTAGAGATATGCTCTACCCCCAACTCTTTGCCTGCTGGATCCCAGCCTGCTGCTTTGTCCCTGGTACAAGAGGCTGGGGGGTGACCTCTACCCCTAAATTGCCAACAGGCCACTGGACTCCAGCTCAGCAGGGGCCAGGTGGCCTCCTCTGGCCTTTCCCCACCCATAGGGCCTGGACTTGAGGAGGGCCACAGGCAGATGGAGATTTATCAGTTCAAAATAAATGGCTGCTTGCTTTTCTGAGCAACAGGCCGAGGAGGATTGGGGTGTGTGGGGAGGTGTGCTTGGCCTGGAGCAGGCGTGCCAAGTAGGGGAAGTTGGGAAGGCTGCTTAAGTCTCTGTCCTCCCCTCCCAGGGGACACACTTACTGAGACCCTGGAGTGGAGACAACCAGGTCTTCATGTCCACCATGCTGCACAGCCCACTCTAGATTAGAGAGAGACCAGAGGACGTTATGAGGGGCTTCCCAGACACAGTGAGTGGCAGGTGATTTGGAGTTAGCTAGGATCTAGCCACCTATGGCTCTCTGGAGATGGGGATGGGGCAGCCCTGAGAGATGCCTGAGCGTGTGGGGGTGTCACAGGACAGAACAGGATGCCAGCCTGGAGCCTCAAGGCTTGGGGTCCCTGTGTCCTGGACCCTCCGCCCCTTCCAGTCCCATCTCGGTCACTGCTCAGCTCCCTAGGGGCCCTGCCCACCCCACTCTGTGCACTTGATAACGCTTGTCAAGCCTGCCGCGCTGTCCTGACCTCTCCCCCACCGCCGCTAATTAAGGCTCCGCAGTGACAGTTCAACTGCGGAGCATCAAGCTGGCGGCTCCAAAGCCTCTAATTGGGGCCGCTTTTCATTCTAAGCCTGCGGGCTGGGGCTCCCCAGACCTGGGCCCTGGCTCATTTTCCTTTTGTGTTTTCCATCTGAGATGAGGGGGGAGTGGGAGGGGGAGGTGGAGGAGGAGGAAGGGAGGGAAGGAGGGAGGGAGGGAGGGAGGAACAGGGCCAGGTGGGGCTTTTCCCTGTTCCCCTTCTCTGCCCCCACTGAGCTCCTGGCCTAGGGCTGAGCCCTGCCTGGGGGCAGCTGCAGGGGTGCCCCCCTCCCAACCCCAGGCTCCTGGGAACCTGGTGTTTGTATGCGTGTGGCCTGAGTGACAGCGGCCGCCCGCAGAATGGCCTCCTCCCTGGGGCTGCAATACTCTGCTCCAGGCCCCCACTGGGGCCATGCTGGCCTCCCCTTCCTACCTAGTGCAGGGATGCCGCCTCTCACTGGCTCGCCAACTGCCTTTCTCCTCCCACCCACTAAATCACTGTGGCCTAGAGCCTGAGAGCTGGGTGAGGAGGAGGAGGAGGAGGAGGAGGAGGAGGAGGAGGAGGAGGAGGAGGAGGGAGAGCTGCTGCTCTCTGGAGCTGCCAGAGGCAGGGGCAGTAATGTTACCTAGGGGGACCAGGAAGAGGCAGGAGGACTTTAGCAGGTAGAGTGAGGGCGGAGGAGGGGGGAGCGTCACAGCAGCATCTAAGGGTACCCTGGGATCCACTGCAGGGGGACGGTGATTCCCATCAAACCAGGTTTTTGCTTGCACACACACTGTCTCCCACCCCACCCCCACCTCCAAAGAGGACTCTAGGCAAGGGTCATACTAGCCCCATTGGGACCCCCATGCCTGGCAGGGCCTAGCAATACCCACCCCACCACCCCACCAGGGGCCTCCATCTCCAAAGTCCCAAGGTTATGGGGGTCTCAGTAGGGGAGGAGTGCTCTGTCCTAGGACACTGGACATCAGAATCCCTGGAGGCTGGCCTGGGCTTCCCTGGAGGGTCCTGTGGGCACCTGGGGCTGTGTCTACTGCTACAAGGGGTAGGGACACAGGTGTCCTTAGGTGGGCACTGGCCTGGACCTTGGTACCTCAGCCAGTATGAGAGTACCTTAATCAGGTGAGGGCTGGAGACTGAGAGAGGGAGGGGTTTATCAGAGAGAAGCTCCCCTCCCCTGAGGTCAGAATGTCTCCAGAACTTGAGGAAAGGTGTGCCCCAGGTAGGACCCCAGGGCCATCCTACCCACCCCACCAATAGGATACCAGGGATTACAGAGTCTGTGGCCCGGCAAGAACTCTCCCAGAAGCTCCCAGGAATGGCAGCTGAGCCACCCACTTTCCAGCCTGGTTTCCCTGGAGGGGCAGTTGTGGGTTCCTCTATACATGGAGGAGGGCAGAGTCTTCCCAAGGCCTCATCCAAGCCTCACCCTGTAGAGGGCCTTGATGTTCTCATCTGAATTATGGGCACACTGGATTGAAGGACCTCATAGCAGCCTCTTCCTTTGAGCTCTGTGGCACAAAGCCCCATTCTTTTGTTTTGTTTTGTTTTTGTGTTTTTGAGACAGGGTTTCTCTGTGTAGTTTTGGGCCCTGTCCTGGATCTCACTCTGTAGCCCAGGCTGGCCTTGGACTCACAGAGATCCGCCTGGCTCTGCCTCCCGAGTGCTGGGATGAAAGGCGTGCGCCACCACCGCCCGGCCAAAGCACCATTCTTGCTCAGGCCATAGATGGTAAAGGGACAGGGCAGTAACCAGAAGGTGGCACCAGATTCCTCCAGGCCACACAAGCAGCTCCACAGCTTGTATTTTAAGCTCCCTGGAGCCGCTGGGAATGTCTGACTACAACCAGGGCCTTCAAGGACAGTTGTGGAAGTTGCTCTTCACACAGGAGCCCCTGGGTGTGATGGCACCTTCTAGGCATTCCTCAACAGGCATGGCTAAGGGAGGGCTCTGCTTGCAGGCAGGGACCCACACAGGTTGCTGCTGCAGGCTCTGCTAGGGAAGGTCTGATGCTCCCTGAATTGCACTCTCTTGGCTCTGAAGCCCTGTGCTGGGGAAAGTCTCCCTTTCTACCCCCAGCACAGACTTAGCTTGAAAACCCCAGAAAGAGTAAATGATAGACACCACTCAGTTCCAGGGAGCAGGGGAGGCAACGTCCAGGGCAAGTGAGTAGGGATGCTGTACCAGACAGGCCCTCCTGTTGCGTTTGGGGTGAGTGAGTACCACTGGGTGTGTACAGAGGACAGTTAATCTACTGGGTCCTAGAGCCAGCAGGGCCCTCAGGGTTCTCAGGATCCCAGCCTGGGGTGATTTTATTGATCTCTAAACAGGGGCCCAGCCTATAGGGAACCCCAGCACCCCATAAGGGCTGTGCAAGCCCAAATGCTAGGCTCGACCTGCCTAGAGTCAGCGTGTGAATTCCCAAACATTCCCAGAAGTGGTGGTTGTCAGTTGGGGCTGTGTCTGGGGAACAGAAACTTTCAGAGGTCACTCTTTTAATGTCAGCATTTCTCAGGGTCTGCCCTATAGCAGGCCTCACGAGTCTCCAGCCACAGTGTGGCCCTTGCTCCCCTGAGTACCCTGACATTGGACGCAGAGCCTGACCCTCTAAAGCCCTCCACATGTACCTGTTGGAGGAGTACTGGCTCAGTGGACTCCATTTCCCTGCAAACTGGGGCTCAGCTCCCACTGTCTGGCTCTTCACGGCCTTCACTCCAGCATGTGTTTATAGAAGCAAGGTTCTGTCCTGGCCCCTGTTTGAGGCCTGAACACTACTCCTTGAGGGCAGAGCCCTGCCTCCTCCCAAATGTCCCCCAGATCAAGCAGGGAAGCACAGCTGTGTGTCTAGAGTTGGGGTTCCCAGAGATAACTGGCCCACTTCCCTGCCTAAGCCCCTGAGCTCCAGGGGCCAGGTCGGCAGGGGCTGGAGGGGAGGCCAAGGCAGACAGGGGTATAGGGAACCAAGAGAAGAGTGCCGCTCTGTGCTCCAGTCTCCTCAATATGTATACGGTTGATAATGGCGACCAGGGGCCTTTGGGTATGAAGGGGCAGTGTGTACTTAGACTCATAGTGAGTCTAAGTGGATGCTTAGTAGCCACCATTGGCATCACAGCGATTGGAAAGCAGAGCAGTGGCCCACCTGGGGACACCTCACTCATGGTCTCCTGGTGACCATGCCTTGCACCCAGTTACACCGTTGCTTGATGCCTACAGGATGAGGCAGAGCCACCCAGTCTTCTCCCTGTAGTGTGGGGCCCTGGCTGTGCTGTGCACGGTCCTCAGATCAACGGCCCAGCCTTGCCCTACTTCCGAGCATAGAACAGAGCCAGGGCTAAGTTCTGGCATCAAGACACATTTAATTGGGCCAGTGAGATGGCTCAATGGATGAAGAGGCTTGCTGCCAAACCTGATGACCTGAGTTACACACACACACACACACACACACACACACACACACACACACACACACACGCACACTAAATACTAACAAATGTAATAACTTTTTAAAAAAGATGTGTTGTATCTCCGTCCAGGGTGACATCAAGGGCAGTGCATTGATCTCAGAGGTCAAGAGAAGAACCCATGACTAGATGTGTACTCTCTAGGGTTGGGGCTGCAGTATTCCTGGTATTTGTGGCCAGGCCACAGCTGTGCTCTAGGCCCTGAAGGTGGCTGGAAGCCCCCTTCCCACCTGGCCTGTGGAGCTGAACTCTCCTTTCACACCCCCAACCTCTGCTCCATAAGCTCCACAGAGCCTCAGCCCTCCGCCCATCTTTATCGGGCTGTGAAAAGTCAGCTCCCCACAGTGGCCTGCCTGGGGCAGACCGGCTGCCCTTTCTCCAGGGGTCAGAGGCAGGGCGGCTTCACCATCCCCAGCAGCAGCGATCTCAGAACACCTCCTGAGACCCATTTATCACAGCTGCCTCCAGCCCAGCTGGCAGGGCCTTGGGGCTGGCCAGGCTCTCGTCAGCATTTTTCCTTAGAGCAGATGCTTGAGACACGGAGGGGAGGGAATCTTCTGTCCCTTGTGAGGTCCCAGCTGGGCACTGATCTGTCTTGTGGTCCTGTTCCTGGGCAAGGCAAGGTAGTGGTGGAGGGGGAGGGCACTTTCCTTCCTCTCTCAGGCCTCTCCGGCGGGGAGAGAGGTGCTGGCTGTATGGCCACCTTTCCTACCAGGGCAGAAGTCACAGACTCAGATAACGGGAAGATGATGGTTGGGGGGGGGGCGGTCCCCAGAACAGGGCAGGGTAAAATGCTGGAGACTGTAGGCGGCGCTCCAGAATGGGCCAGAGAGCAGGGGTGACGGTGGCGGCGGCTGCTGGGACACTCCTGTTTCACACAGCCCTGTAGGTTCCCATCTCCATCTTCTCTGTGGCCCTCCATCCTCTAGATCCGAGGTAAGAGTCCTGAGCCACACCACCCTGCCTCCCACCCCCATGATCCTCAACAGGACTGGGGTACCACCATGGGTCAACTAGCAGGGACTAGCTAAGTGGAGAGGGGGCCCACCCACGCCCAGCAACCCTACTTCACAGCTGGTGCCCACGGCACACCTCTGAGATCCAAAAGCCACAATCATACCTTTCTGTAAACTGGGATACTGCGAGCATCTACTCACAGTGGGCAGAAGGCCACACACATGCTGTGCATGTTTAGGTCACACCAAGAGCAAGAAAGGACATATGGGTACCTGGGAAGGATCGGGGGAGGTGAGGGCATGGGTTCTGTTCCCGGTAGACCTTAGATATGACAGAGAGAGAGAGACACAGACAGAGACAGACAGAGAGACAGAGAGTGTGAACAGAGTGTGAACAGGTGGAGTCCGCCTGAGCCCCAGCCTCAGCCTGCAACACTGTGGCTTTAGGCAGTGTTGGCATCAGAGTCTCTGCTTCTTGATGTGCATGGAAAGACTGGGGGCTGCTGTGGGGAATAAGTAACCCCCACACAAGCACGCACCACACCTTTTCCGTACCACATGGGCACACCCCTGAATCACCCTATTAATCCTGCCCCCCCCCCCCCCCCCCCCCCCGGGCCCCCCCCCAACCCCCCCTTTTACCCCCCCCCCCCCCCCCCGAACTTCACAGGGCTCTGCATCTGTCACCTTTCTACCCCCTGCCACAGGAGGGAAGTGACCCTGCATAGAACAAAACCCATGAGAGGAGCCAACATCTGCTTCCCGCGAGTTCCCCCTGGCATTGTAGTGGGTGGCATCATGGTCCCTCATGTGACTTCATTTAGAAACAGGGTCTTTACAGATGTGATTAAGTGAAGGATTTCAAAGTTAAATGGCCCTGGACTGGGTAGACACTAACCCTAAGTGCCCTTAGAAGAGGCAGAACGGGGAAAGAGGCCACATGGGAGAAAGCCACATGACAATTGAGACGGCAATCCATGCTGCCATGATGAGTCTGCAAGCCAAGAAGTGCTGGGCATGGCCAGCAGCCGCCAGTACTGGGAGAAGGGCCGGGAACAGATTCTCGCCCAGAGTCCCAAGAAGGGAACAGGCTGCCACTACTGTGATGCCAGACTTCCTGAGGACTATGAGCAAGTAGGCGTGGGCTGCCTGAAGTCACCCAGATCTGCAGACTGTCACAACAGCTCCCTAGAAGCGGGCATACACCCGCCCTAGGTGCCTGGCGTCACTAGACCACACAGGGGTCTTACTGACCCTCCAGGAGCAGGGGGCAGCCTCAAGGGCATGCCTTGCATGAAGCCCCCAGGGTGACCAGCAAAAGTTCCACAAGGATGACCACCCACGCCCAGGGGCACTATCTGAGCACCCAGATAGAGAGCAATGGCTGTCTACTTATAGACAGTACAGAGGTCAGCGTGGCCCCCCCAGAGCGCACAGGCCAGCACTGATGTTATAGGACAGCAACGCTGGCCTCTCCAGAGAAGGGCGAGGATGCTAACAAGTGGCACTGGGGGTCTCCAGGGAAGAACATGGGATCCAGGCTGAGTTTGCTAGAGACAGAGCCAACTTCCCATGAAGACTTCCCAACTGAGAACAAGGGACATGGGGATGGCCAGAGGGGCTCTAGGCAGGTAGGGTCCATCTAGTGCCCCTTTGGGTCAGAGGTACATCTGAGGGCCTTCTAGGTGAGGATGGGGTACAAACCTAGAGAATGAGGCAGGGGCAATATAGAGGTGGGACCCCCCTGGGCTTAAGACTCTAACTTAGAAGCCCCCAGCCTTGAGATGGGAGGACACAAGCTGCCCCAGCCCTCAACAAATGGGGCTCAAGAGTCACCCTCAGCCCCCAGTCTTCACTGACAGACTTTGCCCCTACACACCTCTATCTCTGCCCCCAAATGAGGGAGCCCTCCCCATGCTCTGCACCTCACCCTGCCTGGCGACACTTTCTGTCCCTCCCAGAATGGGCTATCACCACCGAATGCCAGTGCACATTGTCTGGGCAGTGTGGGAACTCACACACACTCCAGCCACCCAGTGTACAAGGTCTTCAGTAGGAACAAAGTAGGGGGATGCTAGCAAGGGACCCAGGGCCTCCACACTCTGGGAGACCAAGGCAGAACTCCCCACATGGCTTCCCTTCGCCCCTGCCAGATGCACTGATGCCCACGTTGAGAACTTTCTTCCCATATGGGAATGAGAAAGGATGGCTATGTAGCTGTTAGTCCCTTCTCCATTTTCCATGGGGGGTCTTAGGTCAAGAAGCCCATCTCATCATGCTCCTGGGGCCCACAGTGTTCCTTTCCTGTGCCCTACACTGGGTGTGTCAGTGGACTGGCTGAGCATGGGATCTGCTGGGGATGACTACAAGCCCCAAGGGCCGGAAGTCCCCATGTCCCCACAAGGGTACCCCAGCCCCCTTACAGGGGTCCCCACTCACCTGGTACCGAACTCACTCCAGGTGATCTATAGCAGAAGAGACACGTCCAACAAAGGCTTGTTCACAAAACAAACAGGATGGAAACCCCACAGTGCTGTGGGGGTGGACACCTCTGGGATGTCCACATAGAGGCCCCCCAGCTCAGGGCTTTCATGGCCTGCGGGAGGGGACAGCCAAAGGCTTTTGATTGGGGACATCTGCATTTTCAGCTGTGGAAGCCGCAGGAAGAGGCTCCCTACAACAGAACACAGAGATCCATCTGGGCTTCCAGGAAAATCTGAGTTCTTCAAGCCAGTAGCTCCAGCACCCCCAAGGGCCTGAGAAGCCCCTGTGGCTTGGCCACAGGACCAAATCAACTTAGCATTCCTGGATGCGGCCTGGGCACCAGCAGTTTTTAGTCTGTCCCCAGGTGATTCCCGAACTGGCAAACACCAGAGCTCCAGGCCAGAGGGTGAGCATGGTGAGTGGGTGCTGGGGTGAGGGTGGAGGCACAGGATGGATCAGAGCCACAGCCCACATGCCAAGGCTTGTGACAACAGGGTGAACAGGTAACAGAGGCTGGCCAGGCCACGGAACAGTCAGGTCAGGGAGGGAGAAAGGCTCAACTCTCACACACTGGCTGCCACTGCAGGACCTTGCCAGGCCGGGGTGGCACATTGTTTCCACACACCCATCCTTTTGATTGTCTGTGCTGGCTGCCATTTGCTGACTGGGACAAAGACACATCTTTGGCCATGGTCGAACCTGATACAGACTCAGGTGTCAGGTGGGGACAGGCAGGAATCAGGAGGAAGAAGCTAGGGCAGCCAGCACTGAGAGCAGCCTGGCACTGGAACCAGTGAGACACAAGACCTCCCTCCAGTCTTCAAAATGGAGACACTTGTTGCAGAGCTTCACATGGAATGCTCCCATCCAGTCATCTTAGGGACAGCAGCAGACCTGGGGTCATGGGGGCTGTGGGGGAACCCCAAAGGGACAGAACAGGGCACTCTGGGTAGGGACGTGCATTGTGACTGTGGTGGCTTTGACAGGACTCATCATGGCACTGCCTGAGGGTGAGGTCTTGATAGTCTCGTTGTCTGTTCCACACTGGGAATGGGTCCAGGGTCTCATCTCTGGCAAGGGCTCAACCCCAGAGCTCTGGATAAACCTGGTTTGGTTTGGTTTTTTGGAGGCCTTGGGGAGCCCAAGCTGGCCT
This sequence comes from Peromyscus aztecus, assembly GCA_902168405.1. Classification (NCBI taxonomy): domain Eukaryota; kingdom Metazoa; phylum Chordata; class Mammalia; order Rodentia; family Cricetidae; genus Peromyscus; species Peromyscus aztecus. The sequence goes on along the minus strand of CABHPQ010165710.1, from coordinate 10,194 downwards.
TGAACGCTCTCTATAATTGAGAATGGCCCCTGACCTCCTGAACTTCTTGCCTCTGCCTCCTGAGTACCAGGATTACAGGTGTGTGCCACCACACCTGGCTTTTGAAAACATGTAAGGCATCTACAAGTGGGCAGATCATGAAACAAACGTGGCTTCACTGGGCTGGGCTGGAGGGGAAGGTTTCAGGGCTGAGACTGAGCTGACCACCCTGAGGGCCCTGGTGAGCTGCATCTGCAGGACTGGAGGTCCCATAGTTATTTACGTCTCATTCCCCCTGGGTAAACTTAGTTGCCATCCTAGGACAATAACAAAAAGTATCAGAGTGGCTCTTCAAACCCTTATATTTCATAGGGGGCTAGGCTCAGAGAAGTCAAGCAATCTCTTTATGATCACACAGCAGCTATCCTGATTACCAGGCATGCTGGCCCCTAGAGCACTACCAGCCCTGGCCATATCCTCAAAGGCCACTGATATTCATTAAACACATCCCAGCTGAGCAGAACACAAGCCTAACAGGCTCCTGAGCCTTGATCACACAAGAGGGGGTGGGGCTTGCTGCTGCTTGCTCAAATTTCCAATCTCTCCTACTTGGCAAGTGCTGACCGCCTGTGGGCTGTAGGGAAACTGGCTTGGTGTGGAAGGGTGGTGACCACTGCCTACTGTGGAAGCCAGGGCTCCTCCACTCTGCCCTCATGCCTCCTGAGCCTGGCCAGCAGCTGGCCACTGTCCCAGGGAGGTCCTTAGTTTCCCAGCCGCCCCTGGCTTTGTTTACCCCGGCCCTTCCAGGCCAGGAACCATCCGGAAAAGGCGGTTAGGCTGGGAACAGCTGCCTGGCGCCTCTGAATGGCTCAGATGTGGTGCGCGGCAGGGGCCAGAGCCAGTACGCTGCCGCTAGGTGAATCGGCTGCCGTTAGAGTCACCAAGAGCAATTAAAACGAGAGGAAAAACAGCCTGGGTCCTCCAGAGGCACCCGACCAGCTGCTCCCTGCTCCCACCTCGAGGGCCCCTGGGGTAGCTTGGGCTCCGGTTCCTGCCTGGCTCGTGCCCGCCCCGCCACCTGCCTTCCGCAGAGTCAATATTGACAGCCCCTGAGCAGCTCTCCGGTTTGCCAAGGGTTGGGGCACCGGGAGGCAGAAGGCTCCGGATCTCCACTCAATTGCTGCGTGGAGAGATGAGATATTGCCTTCCTGACCCAAAACCGGAGTTCACAGCTGCACTTCATTAGGCTTCTCCAGGAGGCCCAAGGAGAGGCCAGGGCTCACCTGCTGACAGCAGCTGCTGTCGCCTTCCTCCCTCAAACCGCCCTGGGCTCCTGCCCAGGCCTCAAGGCACGGGGGGTGGGCAGCCCAGGATGGTCGCCAGCACTGCCCCGAAGCCCCTCCACGGCCCTGCCAGTTTGCATGAAGAATTTTGCTCAGATGGGCAGGCAAGAGGGAGAGAAAATGGCCACAGGTCTGGGGCTGGCCCTCCTAGAAAGTACTAGAAGGTGATGGTGGTGGGGAATCTCCCCACTGGATTCCTTACTTCATCTCTCTGGATGACATGTTCACTACATGGTGCTGCAGTTATGTCTGGGTACACAGTAGATGCTCAATAAACGCCCCCTCCCACTCTGCCTTGCAGCTGTAGCTGTCTGGAATGCCCATACCCCATGCCTGACAGTTACTTTAGGACAGCAGGTTCTCCACGATGCATTCATGTCACCTGGAGAGTTTCTAGACAGATCCAGAAGGCCAGCGAGTCCCAGAAGCTGAGGGCCAGCCCATGCCCACATTTCACACAAGGAGGCCTGGATGCTCAGCCAAGATCCAGGGCTCTCCTAAAAAGGCAGTGGTGCTGGCCGTCACGGAGCTCCTGCAGGCAGGAAAATCAGACGGCCCAGTCTAGGGGGTCAACTCAGACAGCCACTAGGCTTCCCGCCTCTGCTCACCGCAACCTCACCCTCTGCCATTAAGCCTGTCAATCATGCCACAGCAGGCTCCAAGGTGTCCATGCTGGGATTCTGACCCACCACAAGAGCATGGAGGTTAAGCTGTGCAACTCTGAACAGGTCATTTGAGCTCTCTGGGCCTTTACTGAGAATAGACGCTATGGATTGAAGGCTGTGTCTATGGAGGCATGTGGGAGCCTGAAATCCCCGTTCAGTTTCCTTCTGTGTCCCTCCATGTATTTCATGAACTCTGGGCGGGGGGGGTGGGGGGGGGGGGGGGGGGGGGGGAGGGCTGGCTGCAGAGTTGGGGGGCAGGACATGGGAACAACAGGACTTTAATTGTCTTAGCACAGAACCCTGCGTGATCTGAGGGTGGAACCCACGAGTCTGGGTCACCTTATCTAGCCTTGAGGAAGATATATCACGCTCAGGGCTACTGTGGAGGTGACCGGAACTCAGGTACTGAGGACCCCACCCCTATCCCAGGACCTTGTCCCCACAGGATGCCCTTACAGCTGCAGTTTCCAGGTGGGAAAACCAAAGTCTGCGGGAAGCCTGGACCAAGGTCAAATAAACAGAGCTAAGACTTGAATCCTGTACCTGGGTGACCCAGCTTTTGACCACTATAAGCTTATGTGGACCCCCTTCTGGGGCCTTTTTGAGCCACTGGGACCCTATGATGACTGGAGCTGATGTGTGTGTGTGTGTGTGTGTGTGTGTGTGTGTGTGTGTGTGTGTGTGTGTGTACATTTGTGTGTACATGTGTGTAGAGGCCAGAGGTTGACACATTTTCTGTTTTTTTGTTTGTTCTTGTTTTTGTTTTTGTTTTTGAGACGACAGGGTTTCTCTGAGTGACCCTGGCTGTCCTGGATCTCACTCTGTAAACCAGGCTGGCCTTGAACTCAGAGACCTCCCTGGTCTGCCTCCAGTGATGGGATTAAAGGCGTGCTCATGCTTGCATGACAAGCACTTTATTGGCTGAGCCTTCTCCTTAGCACCAAGAAGAATCCTTATAGGGAGCATGGTGCCTGAGTCTGGGGGCTATATGTTGCTCACCAGGCCCCCAGTGCTGGTGGCAGAGTAGGCAGCCCGGCCACCAAGGTACTGGGGAGCTCGAGTGTCACTTAAGGGCTCAGACGGGGGCAGGGTTGGGGCCACACTACCCAGAGACCCACTGCGGGGCTTGGCTGAAACAAGAAGCTAATAAGGTTGTACAGCCAACAGGGCACCTGCTATGGAGTTATAGAGAAGGATCTAGGCTCTGGAAAGGATGAGGAGGGAGGGAGGCTGCCCCTGAGCAGAACTGCAAGGTCCTGCAGTGAGGACAGTGAGCCTGAGGAGGGCCGGTGCAGATGATCCCGAGGAGTCAACTGAGGCTCAGGGCAACATGTTCATTTGCCAAGGGTGTGGATGCCAGAGGTCAGGAGCAGGCACCACGCTGTGAAAATTGCCTCCACGGGCCTTGTTCATACGGCTCCAGCCGAGCTCAGCCTATAGGCCTGACCACCACCCGGTGGAGAACTGGCTCCAGAGAAGGTTACTCATACCCAGATACCCCGCCCCCTCACATCTGCCCTGTGCCTCATCACAGTCTTGTTATCTATGTTGGACCCAGTACTGACTCCAAAGGGGAGACAACTAGCAATGCCAGATACATACACCTCATGTCTTCTGCTCCTGGGGAGCCTGCCCCGTACCCCCGGCCCCTCAACACTGATGTAGGCTCCGTCCTATACCACACTGATAAATTGGAGACTGAGGTGCTAAGCATCGGCTCCAGGCATTTCTCACAGTCCAGGGCAGAAGCAGGAGGCCCCACCAGAGCTCTCCACAGTGGGGAGAATGGTCAAGGCCTGGGATATGGGCTACTCCCAGAATGGACCCCGAAACAGTGGGACTCCAGGTCCAGTGGGACAGAGCTCTCTGGCAATGTGATGAGGGGGCTATGGTGACGTAACGCTCACCATATGTATGCCAGGAATGGTTCCAAATGCCACAGTAACCAGTATTCAGGGCCTGGGAAGCAGTCAGTGTAGTGAGTGAGCCCATCCTACAGATGTGATGTCAACACACAGAGGTCAGAAGACCTGTCCAAGGGCCATAATGACTTTGGTGTCAGCTGCAAGTCCCTTGTAGAAGCCTCCAGAGGTAGCTCGGGAGCAGTGAAGGGGAGCGGGCTTGCCTGGGAGATGGAAGAAGGGGCGGCTGAGGTCAGCTCCTCCTCCTGCCTACCCGGAGAAGGCCACCACTGCTGGCGCGCTCCCCTCGAGGCCAGGCCTTGCAAAGGAAGCAGAAATCTGTCGTTAACACTGTGCCAAACCCGAAGTGGCTGCTCCCAAGCTGCAATCCAATAAAAGTGTGACTTGTCTATTTATCATCCGCAGGGCTTTTTATCACAGTGCAGATGGTTGCTACCTTTAGAAGCCTCGGCAGCCCGCTGCCAGCCGCCCGCCACGCACAGCTTCACTCAACAGGATCTGGGCCTGCACCTGCGACCGAGAAGGACCTGGGGACGGCCACTGGGCATGCCCAAGGTGGCCATGCTCTTCTTCACCTCCCCACGAAGCTCACCAGCTGTTCCTGCCCATGCTGATGGCTGCAGGGGCAGGTTGGACTCCATGGTTTCTGCTACGGCTGCACCTGGGGCCAGCCTTTAGATGCTCCACATGGTTGCTGCCCTTGAGAGGACAGCCAGCAAGGACAACCCCCCATGCCAGGCAACTCAGAACAAGGGGTCCTCCTTGGATCCCTCTGGAGAGTCAGAGCTGAGAAGATCAAGGACTTGTATAGAGCGAGCATCTGGGTTCCCCGCGTATGTCATGTGGGCACAGGTACAGCAGGGGAGTCTGAGGAATCAAAGGCTTTGCAAGAGCTCCACTGTGGGCATCAGGTTGCACCTGTGCCTGTGAGGAAGTCCCCAGCAGGCAGGTGGCAAGCACGCCCGAAGACTGCTCACAGGGCCTGGGGGAGGGTGGACCCCTGGGGAAGGGCAGATCCCTAGCCTCTGTTCCTACACCTGAAACATCTGCTTGTAAAGTGGGCCCCACATGGCTCTCCAGATGGTTCTAGCCCCTAGAAGTCAGTCACAGTACACAGGGTCTCAACCCATCCAAAGCCTAGCTGCAGCTGTCCACACCTGTGTGTGTGTGTATGTGTGTGTGTGTGTGTGTGTGTGTGTGTGTGTGTGTGTGCATAGCATGTGCACCTCTGTGCACTTGTGTGCAGGGAGCTAAAGGAACTGCCAACCCTCCCTCCCCCATTTATAGAAGTCAGGTGGTGGGGACACAATGCCTGGACACTGTCAAATTGGAAGAGTGACCTTTGCCCTTTGCTGAATCCCAGAAGCCCCAGCTCCTGGCTCCTCCTGCTACTGGGCCATCTCCCGAATCTCTTCATCTTTCCACCAGACATGACGCCCGGCTGTCTGGACCAGCTGTGGAGCCCAACACCTCTGCTTCAGCCCCAGGCCTCCCCCAGCACCACTCTGTACTGAAAGCCAAAGAGGGCTTTGGCTACCATAGTTCCTGTGGCTGCCAGTGGCTCCTGTGGGCTCCATCTCTGCCTCAGGGATGAAACCAGAGCTTAAGGTTGGGGACCTGGAAGGAACACAAGGACTCCCCATTCCAGGGAGGGTGGGTGGTGGACAGTGAGACGATGGGGCAGTAGCTCATCATGATCAGGTGACTGGCCTCCACTTCCAGCGACGTATCAGCATGGGCCATCCCGCAGCGAGTACGTTATCCACCTTTCCTAGCAGGCTTCCCTTCCTGCGATAATCAAGTTTTGCCCATCATAGTGACGGCGCTTATACAGCCACCACCACAACCACCACCAAGGCCAGGCAGGGATCTCAGCGCGGAGCTCCTTTTTCCTCCCCTGGCCTTCTGAGCACCGCCAGCAGTCAACTGGGGGCACAAACAGTTTCACAGCTGGGAAAGCAGCCACAGAGAGGTGGAGAAACTAGCCTGGGTCACATGGCTGGAGCCACACTCCTGAGAAGTTCACTGCTCTGTAGGCCTAGCAGGGTCCTGTGTGCTGCTGAGGTGGCCACCCTGCCCAGAAGACCCCTGTTCATCCTGAAGGGAGTGAACAGCATGTGGTCAGAGCCACCTGGACTTGGCTGTCTCCTTGGGAAGGAGGACTCCAGGTGCGGGAAGCAGGTTTTCCATGGTGTAGGGGCACATGGAGCCACCTGTCACCGGGAGGTTAGGCCATGCTCATTGTGGGATGATGTCTGTCTCCAGTTCACAGAGATGGCTCTGCCCTCCATCAAGAAGCCACCTGAGGGCTGGGGACACAGCTCACTTGGTGGAGGACTTGCCTGGTACGCACAAAGCCTTAGGTCCCATTCCCAGAACCACCTAAACTGGGTGGCTCAGGTCTCTCAGCTCAGCATGTGGAGGCAGGAGGATCAGGAATTCAAGGTCATCCTTCGCTACACAGCCAGTACGAGTCCTGCCTGGGCTGCATGAGACCCTGTTTAATACAACAAAACCAAACGATGAGGCAAAGAAGGCCCCCTGAGGGATGCCAGTCCATCTACCGCACCGTGAGGCATCCGCCACCTACAGAGTGGCAGTGACCCAGCTAGTGTGACAGCTGAAGGCTCAGACATTGCCAACTGTCTCCTTGAGCAAGCGGGATCATCCCTCACTGAGAGGCTAAAAAAGCTCATCTGAGAAACCATCACAAAGACACAACTCCGACGGCACACACCGGCTTCGCTTTGTGCCAAGTGCGGCCGGCAGAGGCCCGAAGAACTGCAGGCTCCCTGTGAAGACAGGCCTCAGGAGGGCAGCGCACGCACCAGAGACCTGCATGACTTGGGGAGGAGGTGGGTCCCAAGGGGGACCAGAGTGCCCCGTGGGGGGGATCACAACCACCAGCGTTGGGCAGCAGCATGGACCAGACTTGGGACTTGAAGAGCAGAGCCCAAAGCAAAGCTGAGCACCCACAGGGCTCTAGGAGTGAGTTATGAACAGCAGCCAGTACATGCTAAGGGAAGCTGGGGGCTGCATTCCAATACAATGACACACTGTACCCCACCTCCCTGTCCCCAAGTCAGGGCCTAGAGAGGCCCCGTGACCATTTGATGATTGACCTTAACACCTCAGGGAGCCTTCAGACCTGATGTGATATAAGGGAAAAAAAATTAGGAGACCTTTGACCCCAGCAGTCAGGGAGTTAGCATGTTCTTGTCAATACTGACCTGGGATCCTCCCAGAGCACACGATGGCCAGCCCAGGTCCTGTGGCTGTCATAAAGAGGCTTGGGTTTGGATTACTGGCCTACCACTAGCCCTGACAGACATGTACACCCAGACAAACCTTCTGGAAGCCAAGGAAGTGCTTCCCCCAGGCACCTGGACCTAGTCTAGATAATGATGCTGGGCAGAAAGCTGTGTCCTGTCAGCCAGTGGGTCTCAGGTGGCTTGTGGCCAGATTGAGCTAGCTGTGCCTGCCCATCTCTGCCTCATTCAACAAATAAGGTTCCCAATCCAGGAACTGGGCGGGGACATGGTGATACCAAGACACCCCCCCCCCCCCAGTCTACCAGCGGGAGCCTATGTTGAAAGGAGGAAGCCGAACAGCAGGGTGGCAGCAGGTAATTGCAGGTCACTCCAGGACAGACAGGTACAGTGTGGGTGTCAAGAGTGTGGGTGGGGAACAGGTGGAGCCACTCTTCAGGGGGGTGGCAGAGCTCTGAAGGGCAAGAATGGCCTGTGCATGCATGTCACTGTGCACCTGGGCCTGCAGTCATGTGTGTATGGCCATTACACTTCTGTGCTGAGTCATATGATGTGCAAACACCGGTGTGAATCTTTGTGCATATGTCTGCACACATGTGTGTGTGTGTGTGTGTGTGTGCTTCTTGTGAACATGCATCTGTACATGCGCCTCTGGAGATCTATGCATGCGCACATGCATCCATGTTAGATTATGTGTTATGTGTGTTAGGGAGAGTCTGGACCAAAGGCTCTTCAGAAGCCCACCCTCCCCAACCTTGCTAGGAATCACATAGGCCTCTGTGTGGTACCTCATGTGTGCTCACACTCATGTGTGCACGTGTGTTCTTCTGCCTATGAGTGCCTCCGAACAAAGTACACCCTCTACCCTGTGAGCCGCCGCCATCTGTCTCCCTGTCGCTTGGCCATTTGAGCCGTTGTTGGGGGGGGGGAGCAGGGGAGTGGAGACCTCCCTACAGAGAGGACCAGATGGTGGAGTGGAGCCTTTCTGCGCTGCCCCTCCCTGTGGCCCACCCTGCCCTCTTGACCACCTGGGACATGGCAGGGCGCCACCCTCAGCCCTGGTGCCTCAAGGCTGCCCTGACCCTTGGCCCCAGCTCCACCACATTAATCTCTGTCCAGGGCAAGCAGGGCATATCCCCAGGGCCTATAGACAGAGTGGCTGTCGAGTGACCCCCCCCCCCAACAGCCCTGGCCCAGGGCCCCAGAGGACAGAGGGCAAAGGGCAGATTGGTGAGCTCCCATGTGCCCCTGGACCTTGCAGGGATCTGGAGGGGAGGCTGCCTTGACCCCAGCAGGTCACTGCTACAGGTCAACTGGTTGTCTTTCAAGCAGGTCATCCAGCGGCCCTGAGCAGCACAGGCCTCCACTTCTTCACCAGCCTGCTTTTTCAAGGTTCCCCGGGGACCCTCGAGGCAGCTGTCTGTCAGTCACTTGTGTAGTTATTCAACAGAGAAGCTGCTGCTGCCGAGGCCACGCAGGACACAGGGCTCCCAGACCAACCGCACGCCCTTAATTCTGGCATCTCACTCCCAAACTGCAGAGCTTTGGCAAGCGGAATCAACAGTACCTGGGCCTCGGTGTTCCCAACCACACTCACGTTCTAGGCTGCCCTGAGGATTCAGTGAGCCCGTGTGGACCAGGAAAGCCCTGCAGGCCTCCAGCTCATAGTCATCACATTCATTAAGGGCTGTGCCAAGAAGGGAGGGTCCCAGGCATCAGCAGAGGCAGGGCCCTCCCTCTGTCTTCTCCTTCCAGGACACCCCTCTGGGTGCACCTCTGGAGGATGAGACCCCAAAGGACAGGAACAAAGCTGCAGGATCCTGCAGTTGGCAGAAGCCCTGATATCAAGTGTGATATTTATTACACCCATAGGTGTGTCAGGGCGGGGGTTGGTGAGGGGAGCATAGGGAGGCAAGGGAAAGGTCAGCCAGTCTAGAATGCTAAGCAGATTCTTCTGCTTCCCTGAACAGGCTGGACTAAGGTGGCCAAAGCCCTGGGCCTCTGCTGCATCCTTATAATGGGTACCTGTGCCCAGCATTTTCCACATGGGACTCACTGATCCTCACACAGAACCCCTTCTACCGGGAGCAGGCTGAGAAAGTTCCAGGCACTTGTACAAAGATGTTAACAGCTCAAGGGTCAAAAGGGGAACAGAGTCTCTCCACACCACTTGCTGGCTAGCCCTCGGCCTGGTGTTCAGCAGGAAGGAAGGAGCTGCAGAAAGGCATGTGTGGCTGCATTCTTCACAGAAGGCACAGGCCCAGGCAGGGCAAGGCACAGGGCCCAAGTAATGACTGACGGGGTTCCGGGCATCCGTGGGCTGATCCTTCCTGGGCTCTGAAGCCTCCCAAGTGTGGGCAGTGTGGGAGCCGGTTTCCGTTCCCGCCCTGTTATCATTTCCCCCCCAGGCATCATATGGCCACCTCAGGACAGCAGGGGACCTGGCATTTGGCCTCTTCAGGCTTTCTAGAAAGAAGATCAAGGAAGGGAGATTGGACTCCTCCAAGTCAGCTCTCCTGTTTACATATGAAAGGCCCCCACTTCCTCCAGGCCTGGGGGCTATTTAAAGGAGGGGCACAGAGGCTCCTGTGACCCCAGGGGTCTCCTCAGGGGGCCCTAATGAGGTGGTCAGATGGTAAGAAGGGGCTGGGAGGACAGGCCCGTGAACAGGCCACTTCCTCGCTCCCCCCCTTAATGGGGAATTTCATGGGTGTGGTAGCTTGTGAGGCAAGCTGTGCCACGCCCACCTCTGCCATCTGTTCAAGGCCAAAAGTCACAGGGAAGGGGTGAACGGGGAGGGGAGGGACACTCGGTGGCCTGACCCCCTCCTGTCCGACTCTCTCATACCAGATGTCTCCAGCCCACCCTGCTGCCAGGAGCCCACCGAGGCGGATGGGGCTAGTTTTGGCTGGGCTGGGCCTGTGGCTCCCCCTGCAGTCACGGCACAGCCTAGCAGCACTGAGGCCCCACTGGAGATGATGGTTAGCACCTCCAGGCAGCCTGCCTGCCACTGGTG
>CABHPQ010165709.1:0-40919 GCA_902168405.1 Peromyscus aztecus | reverse complement strand
AGGAGCTAGATAAGAGCATTGGATCCACTGGGGTTACAAGTGCTTATGAGCTACCCAGCGTGAGTGCTGAGGACCAAACCTGGGTCCTCTGAAACAGCGCTAAGTGCTACCAGCCACTGGGCCATCTCTCCAGCCCTATAATGGCTTTTTTTTTAAAAAAAAAAAAAAAAAAAAAACCTTCAGAAACGCATTACCCCCCTGCTTCATGATGATGGCTTCTTCCCTACAGTTTTTTCACTGTGAGAGCAGAGAAAATTGTTCACAAAAATGATTTTTGCTTAGGATCCATTTGTGTCCTCCCATAAGATTTTTGCACTGCTCTTTGAAGTAACTATTTGTGCCTTGAAAAAACAATGCCAGGTGCTAAGCCTCTTGGCTCCTGTAATTCTGGCTCTCATAATCTATAGTAAATGATCAGTTACCTGGTGCACCGAGTCTCATGTACCACCAGCCAGGGACAGCACTACATGGGGTCTCATCCACCACTATGTTCAAAGAAGGTGTGGGGAAGAGAAATTGAATAAGCATTTTCCACAGGAAGCTGAAGTCACAGTTTTTGTCTTTGCTTTGATGGGATAAAAGACTCTACTACTACCATTTCCTCTTAGGGTGAGATGGAGGAGTGTCCTGAATGAAAGATTACTCACAGAGATGCTGGACAAGTCTTCGCCTCATCGCCCCATGCCTGCAGGAAGTAGCCGGACTTGAACTGGAGCCCCTATACTCAAAGAGTCTGGAATGTTCTGGTGGAAACCCCACCTCTCTGCCCAGACCCTGACCCTCAAAAAGTCCCACCAAACACAGCTCCTCCCGTAGAGATATTCAAGACCACTCCCACAGGGTATTTAAACTGTACCCCAGAAAACAGACATGTGGTTTTTGGGTCTCTTCCCTGACTCCTCACTGGGGGCCTGGAGAATCACTCAGGAACACTTTATCCAATAAATCAGGGCTTTTCTAATTCGGTCTCATTTGGTCTGATTTAGATTGCTGCATTGGTTGAGAGGCTTATCATGTCTTTTTAGCTGGTGAGAGCACATGGCACTCCTCACCCTGTCTGCTTGCCAGACCCTGCACATCCTATTCCCGTCTCTTCTGAGCAGCTCAGAGCCCATGCATCAAGGCTCCTCCTACTTGGGTCTTCCTGTTCTTGGTGGGTTCATGGTCAGCCCTCTGTAAACTTGGATGTCCCCCACTTTCCTCACACAAACCCCTCAGGATGGGACCCTACTGGCTCCTAATTTAGGAGGAGATCACAACTTGAGTTATATTAGCTACCAGCCCACAGCAGGTTAAGTGGTGGAGCAAGCTCGGGATTCGAAATTAATCGAGAAGCAAAATGTCAAGTGTATAAGCATGAAAAACTTCTCAATTTCGCTAGCACCTAGTAATGCAGCTCCGACAGACAGAGACATACACACGGGATGTTCATCTCGGCACTATCTGTAATTGTGAAAAATTGCCCGTAACCTACATATCAGCACAAGTAATGAAAACCGCACATAATGATGTATTAGGCAGTCATTAGGACCGGGATGCAGAGCATGCTTGTTTTCATGTAAATTTGCCTCACGCAGTTCATTGAATGAAAAAGATAAATTGGAGAGCAAGGCGGCTAATACCGTTCTCCAGAAGTTAGCACCAAGAACCTCCTCCGCACCGTCACTGGCAGCAGCAGCGGGTTTGACTCAGACACAGACCTGAAAGGGAGTGGGGCGGGAGAGACGTGGTCTGGGTTCCACAACAAGAGCAGACTACACACACTGTTCTGTAGATTCCTCTTCTGTCAACTGTAGGCATCTGTCTTACCCGGTTCACATCTAACTTGTCTGTAATGGCCACATTGGGCTTAACTTGTGGGCTCATTCATTTATTCTATATGCTTTGAAGTATTTTCCACCACACAGTGCTACAATCTAGTGTCAAATAGTTTAATATTTTAGCTTATTTTCAAATAGTCTGACATTATTTCAGTATTCTTCTATTAGTGGTTTCTTTCCTATTACAAATAATAGTGTGCCGATTGTTTTGTCTGTACACAAGGCTCTGCTGTGTGCAACATCCAGTCTTACCTCTTCTCAACACTGGGGTTGCTTGGAGAGGTGGTAGGGCTCCGTGCTGATGCACTCTCCCCCACCCCACCCTGAACATCTTAACTGGAGGTGTCTGACCAACAAAGCAATATCAACATTTCCCTGTACACCAATGCGGACACTGAACCAGAGCATCGGGGTTGCAGAGTGGGGTTTCTGGTAAAGAAAAGGAACGAAGTCACTATGCCACAGGCACAAACTGTGTGCTTGCCTTATCTCAAAACCATCAGATATTTCCTCTCTAAAGCTATAAACCACGGGAAACAATATCCACAGTAAGCAGATATCCAAAATGCTTTTCAGGGTGAGAGGAGGCAAAGGACATCTCCACTCTACAGGTAAGGAGCCTGAGGACCGCAGGACCTGCTCAGATCCCTGAGACTGTCCACAACAGGGCTCCTACCCAGAGGCTAACATATTCACCTATGAGGTGGGCTGGCAGGAAGGAGCCTGGTCTGGGAAGTGAGTCAAGGCTTCTTTGTAGCTCTCCTGTCTTGTGATGAAAGTCTAGAGACTGAGGAAAGCAAGAAAATCCAAACAATATTGGGAGGGTGGGGAAGGAGGAAGAGAGAGAGGGAGAGAGAAAGGCATAGACAGGGAGACAAAGACAGAGAGAGATACCCTTGCTCTCCAGCGGTGCTACCCATCCTTCTGCTTGAGAAGAAAATAGATATTCGGAAACTGCATGTCTGTCTCCATATTACAGATCATTCTTTCTCCCCCATCTGCTGTGCAAGCATCCTTTGCCCTGGACCTCTGGCTGGGCAGTATCCATCATTTTGACAAATTGCACAAAGCTGTCTGGCTTCTTGCTCACTCACTTTTGCCAGAGAGGAAAAGGCTCTTGATAAACCCCGTGAACAGGAAGAGTGACTGGGTTGGAGCTGTGGAACCTGTGGTAACTGAGCAAGCTGCACTGGCTGGAGATGCCACTTGTGCTGCATGTCAACCCACATTTGGAAACAGCAGCCCAGAGAAGCTTGTGTCTGGCCTGATGGGAGTGTGGTTGTCTCCCAGCGCTCAATCCACCCATCTTCCACCTTCTACCCTCCTGTGACCTCTTCAGCACTCACACTTCTGGATTGGCACACAGCCCTCTTCTGCTCTCTGTTACACTGATTTTTTTTTCCCATGCCCCCCTCAAGTTCCCACAAGACTGAAAAACCTCAGGAAGCCACGCAGTGGTCATGTGGGGACCCACATCCGTGTCTCAGTGTCCCCTCCTCTGTGAGAGAAGAAAGTGTCTGCTGCAGAGCCAGGCTTCACATTCAAGGAAAGAGTGGTCATTGACCTCTGGGGCATCTCCTGTAAGCATCAGGATGTCTTTTCATCTGAAGTTTCCAGAAAGCACGTCTCCCATTCAGGACCTGGGGCTGCATGCAGAGGAACTGTACCATGGAGTCCTTTCTTCCTTGCGCTATGTGGCTTTATCCTCAACACCTGGAGTCACCCAGAGCTGAGATTGCCTGGCCTCAGTCAGCATCAACTTGGCAATGGGGAGAGGAGTTGCCTATCCACCCCAGACACTGCAGTCTGGGAGGGGAGGAAGCAGATACTGATACACCCCATGTCCATCTTTCCTTCCCGCACCTGGGTCCATTTTTGACCCATGGTAAATACTATGAGACATCTGTTTCAGCATAGCACATGTGATACTCATGCTGTTGGGGTAATGGGAACCAAACTCTATCCCTCAGTAAGAGCAATATGTGCTCTTAACCACAGGGCCACCTCTCCAGCCTCACACAGCATATATATATATATATTCTTTTTTCCAAAACACTTTTATTTGTATATCTGTATGTGTGTGTGTGTGTGTGTGTGTGTGTGTGTGTGTTTGTGTGAGTGTATATATTATGTGTACAGTGTTCTCGGAGGCCAGAGCACACTGGATCCTCTGAAGCTGTCATTAATAGCAGTTGTGGGCCTCCTGACACCAGTGCTAGAAATTAAACTCTGATCCTCTGAAAAAAAAAAAAAACAGTAAATGTTATATACCAGAGTCGTCTCTCCAGCCCCAGCACATATATTCTTAACGGTGGTAATTTTATTCCTGTAGACTACATGCAGAAAATGGATTATTGAGTCAAAAGTTGTAAGTATTTTTAATTTTCATAGGCTAGACTGATTTCCGGAATGACTGTTGTAATTTATTATCCCACCAGCCACATATGAAAAGTCATTTTTCTCTACTCCCTTGACAGTGGTAAATTTAACAGATCCCATTAATGTTTTAATACATGTTTTCCACATTTAAGTCTGGGTACCTAGATGTGTATTATGTATGTACGTGTGTATGTATGTGAAGGGGTGAACATGGAGGTCAGGGGATGACTTGTAGGAGTCCATTTTCTCCTTTCATTTCACCTGGTGAGGCTTGGGTATTTCTCTCTCCTGCCTAACTGTTGACTGTTCAGCTCTTTATTAGACCAATCAGGTGTTTTAGACAGGCAAAGCAACACAGCTTTACAGAGTTAAACAAATGCAACATAAAAGAATGCAGCACATCTTTGCATCATTAAGCAAATATTCCACAGCATAAATGAATGTAACACATCTTAAGCTAATATTTCACACGTTCTCCTCCCAACAAAGGGCAAAGTCTCACCTCAGTCCCTGGACAGGAAGGAATTCCCTACTGGGACCTGGTCTTTTCAAGCCCTGCACATACATCCAAGGTCTTTGGGATTGTCTTTGGACCAGGCATAACTTGGAGTATCTTGCCTGCTAAGAGTATCTTCCCATGCTTTAGAGTTCAGGCCATGCCACATAGGGTATACTAAATGGGACTTGCTGTGGATGACTGTGCATGCCTAAAGCCTTAGCATCTGACCTCTGGGTGGATCTAAGATCTGAGGTCAGAGATCAGACTCACACTGTATACCTCTTCCACTGACTCCCAATAAAAATCAGTGATACCAGTGCTCAGGGGAGTCAGCAGTTTGCTTGTGTTGTCGCATGCTAATCCTAGGAATTAATGCTCTCTATGCAACTGCTAAGGAGGCACCACTAAAGGTTTGACCCATTCTCTGCTGGACCCATCATGTGCCCTTTTCATTCACAGGCTTCTCCTTGTACTCTTTTGCCCAATAAAATGCAGCCACTAATATAGCGGTATTTCAAATTTTTGAGCCTGTCTAGTGAATCAGCCAACCTGAGGATGGTTTTCAAAACTGGGCAGAGTCCCCTATTCCATCAGTAACACGTCACACATCTATTTGGGGCGCTCTGTCCAGACAGAAAAGTTAGGTCTGGTAGCGCAGGCCCGTAAGTAACATCAGCTGTTTGAGATGCTCCAGGAAGATTGCAAATTTAAGTCTTAACTGGAATACAAAGCAAGTTCAAGGCCGAGGTACAGGGTCAGCTCAGACTCCAGGAGACATAGAAATGGGTCCTGTTGAATCTGCATAGATTGGGAGGCCATGGACTCAAGAAAGAGAAAAAGAAATTTGCCACTTCATTTGTGGTCTATCACACTTGGGATACCATTGACTTGCCCGAAGCCAGACAGAATAAAGTGACAAACAATGGATTCTAAGCTGATAATGAAGCCAGCAAACCTCATCACATTCTGGGAGTCCCTCCCTGAAAGGATGTCACCAGCCACTATGTCAATAAAAACATCAGAGATTCCAATTCTCACCACAGAACAGCAAACCAGTTTCTCTCTGTGGTCTCAGAAATAAATACCATCAAAGCCTTTAGGAATTGCCTTTAGGAAATTCACAACTGCAACAAACTCTAGCTCCAGGGTTTCTAACACCCTTTTCAGGCCTCCACAGGCACCTGCATTCACACGTGCAAACACACACATGGACACGTGCATGCACAAAGAATAATCAATCTTTTAAAGAGAATTTGCCATGCACATGATGCTCTATGCTGTTCCTGTCTTACCCTACATCACGGGGGCACTTTTGAGTAGCATGCTCCACTCTCTGTGGAGGCGGCTCACAGCAGCTGGAAGGTGGTGGCTACCATTTCCTTCTGGGTGCTAGCCTGTTGTGAAATCACAGAGAATGGAGTAACAACACCAGATCCCACCTTTAAGGTGCATGACAATGTATCTCCACAGAATTTGTCTGCTTTGCCTGTCTAAGTAACATAAAAGGATGCACAGATCTGAGCAAGGAAAAGAAAATGCTTTTCAAGTAAGCAATTCAGAATATGTGCAAACAAGAATCATCATCTCCCAGTCTGGAGGGAATAACAGAAAAAGAGCCTTGGGGGTGTCATTGCCACACTCATAGCGCCGGCGGCCTCTCCTCACAGGTGACCTTGGGGCCAGTGAGATGAGCATTCAAATACCAGCATCAAGGAGTCACTGGACCAATGAGAACTGTGAGGGTAAGGGAACAGAGATACTAGAGGCAACCCTAAGCCTCTTAGGAGGGAGTGCACTCTCATTGTATGATAGATGTTGGGGGAGGTGGACTACTATTTTGACTTCCACCTTCCTCCCTGTTTCTGAATGCAATATCTGTTCCCCTGACTAAAACTATTCACAGGAGTGAGAGGGATTTCACCCCCTTGGTGGGACCAGGATTGAATTTGGAAGGCAGGGGGTCCATTTAAATGGAAGATTTCCAGAGGCAACTCCACCCGTTTCCTCAGAGGTCATGTCCTCTGTGTGTTACACAGAACCCCTGTCAAGTCAAACATGCCTCGGTTTGTCTGGGTACTCATCTACGGCAGACACTGGTGCACTCAGAAGCAAAAAACTGAGGAAGTGGCACACATCTGTCACTCCAGCTCTCTGGAAGTAGAGGCAGGAGGATCAGAGGTTTAAGGTCTACTCTATAGTAAGTTTAAGGCCAGCCTGGGCTTCATGAGACTCTATCGCAATAAATAAATAAATTGATTTGGTGGTAAATATTTAATGGTGCAAAGACACCTCATAAGAATCCAGATTTCAAGGTTATATTCAGAAGCAATCAATGATGACAGAACCCTTTGCACCTTCCCATGTGGCCACCAAAGACTGGAGCCCCTATCTTTCTATAGAATGGATACACGGTTTTCATATGCATTGGCTCCTCCATAACACTAAACATCACTGATATAAATGACCCTTATTCAATGGCTAGGTGTGGTTGCACATTCCTGTGAACCCAGGCACAGGAGGCCAATGCAGGAGGATCCCAAGTTCAAGGTCAGTCTGAACTGTTTAGTGTATAGCTCTGTCTCAACAAAGTCCGACAGTCAAGGTTCCTTCTATTCTGTTTGTAACTCAACTAATCCCTTTGTATAATTGAATTTGTAGCTTTCACTTGAAAACAATCCCTTATTTTAATAGAGAAATCAAAGCTTAGAGCCAGCACTGAGCTGTGATGGAGCATGACACATGAATATGAAAATGCCTTTCACAAATTCCCTTTTAGTTATAGCCCTCTGTTTCTACAAGATGTCTTAGAAAGCGTGTCACCATTCAGGATTCTGTCCCTCTTCTGAGCCACATGCCACTGCAGGATCTCTATTATCAGCCGATGGCTCACCCGCTGACTAGTTACTTCTTCCGATGTTTTCTGGTATCTACAATATGCGAGGCCATGAATCTGCCCAGGAAGAGAGAACACTACATACTTACACAAGAACTACATGTTCTTCGGTGGGTTGTATGCAGAGGGAGACTTTCTGAGCTCAGGCTTTGATACCAACTTGACCTGCTTTTATAATCCCAGTTCTACCAGTAATTGGTTTGAGGTGGTACCTAATGGTTCAGAAAGCCACCTTATACCTCTCAGCTTCTTTTTCCTCCCATCCAAAAATGGGTCCTCTATGTCCCATTCAGTGGGAATGCATGAAAGATACATGAGGAAAAAATGGGAAGTGCCCCATGCAGTCACTGCTACATGAAAATCCCCAAAGATGGGCTCCTCCCTTGTAAAGAACTTGTTAACGTGAAGGGAATGTCTAGCGAGCAACTGGAAAAGAAGCACATTAGAGGAGAGATCCAGGACTGGAGGCAGAAAGCCACATAATGCATCATGTTTAATGGAGCCTTGCCACACACAGGGCACCAAAACATGTTTGTTTTCTTTAATTCTTTGATTAATTTGACAATTTCACAGTGTGTATATAAAATGTATTCCGGTTACTCTCTCCCCACATGCCCTCTCTTATCTCCCCCTCTCCCATCCCTGTCAACCTCCCTCCCCACTACCTGTCTGTCCCTTTGTCAGATTAATGACTTTGGGGTTTGCTTTGTGATCCATTCAATTTAACCAGGGCCATCTTTGTAGCCATTGGATGTGGACTATCTGTTGGAGCTTGATGGAGTCTTGAAGGGGCACATAACTGAAGGCAATGACTCCCTGGCTCCCTGAATCTATCAGCTAGGATAGTTCAGCAGTGACAGATAGAGTCCCACTTAGCCACCATCTATTGGCTAATGGTATTAGGAGATAGAGGGGTAGACCTGGAGTTCAAGCCATTACTTCCAAATAGCTAAGACCAGGGCTATCCAGGCAGAATGACTGGAGTCTGCAAGTCTGGAGCATGGCCTGAGGCATGGGAGAGAGGAAAGTGTGCAGGAGGTGAAGACAAGGAAGAAATAGGGACCACCAGCAGGACTCAGGTCAGTCCTGGAGCACAGATCTCTAGTTTGGTTTTTGTACAGGGGACTTAGAGGAAGTGTTGTGAGACACTGATAAGTCGTCACAGATATCACAAGTCCAAGACTACAGTGAGGACAGAGGGCCAGTGTTTGAAAGAAGAGGAGGGCCATCTGGAAAACAATGAGCTATGAGATGGGAAGGCACTGCTCTTGCCCAGCTCCATGTCCATGGGCTCAGTATGTCATTCAGCTTAACAATGGAAGGTGACCTTGGCGGGTTGGAGCCAAGAGGCACCACAAAGTCACACCATGCAACAGAGCTCACATGGGAGGTTTATTGGGGGAGGTGCAGAGGTGGCCTCTGAGAGACAGCTGAAAGAGAGAGGGGTGTGGGAAAGACTTGCCTTTTAGAAGAGGATATAGCTCATGCGAATAAAGAAAGTGCTCTACTTGGTACAGTAGCTACAGTGTCACCTCTTGGCTGTTGCTGATGATGTGTCCTGCTAGGTCCCAAGAGCAGGCCATTGTAAATGGCTGAATGCTAACACTCAGGAACATGCCTATGTACTTCTGAGCTCTGTGAGAAGATGGGAGGCACGGGAGAATAACCCAGTGTGTCGGTAGAGTGGGGATGAGCTGGTACCCCTTGATCCCATTGTTTTGGTGAAGTCAGTGGGTTTGGAGATGTTGTCCTGGTGGGCCATGCAGAGCTCTGATGCTGCTAATATGATGCTGGTATAATTAATCTGACAGCAATTTCCCAACCAGACTGCTCTCCTGGTCCCTCACTCTTTTAAAACAATGAATTCCTCCGAAGTAAACCCCAAGGCAACAAATGTGTTAAGACAGGAGTCTGGGTAAGTCAAAATTCAGAGGACTGGGACTCCTTTTCATTACAAAAGGATTAAGAAAATGGTTCTTATTTATCCTTCTGCCATGCCACTAGGGAAGAATTTGGGAAATTTGTAGGCACAGACAATAAGCTTAGTATCAAAGGGAGAGTGGTGTTCCCAGCTGTGATGAACAATTAGCAATTCTCTATTCTGGGCTGTGTTTATCCTTTCATTGTGATGCAGAATCACTGTTTCCTTAAGAAAGTCTGTGTGTCTTAATTAGATTTGACTTTGTAAATCTTGCCTTTTTCCCCATAGAGACCATGTAAATGGCTGCCCGTACCTGATGGCAGATTAACCCCAATCTTGGCTTTATGCAAAAAGGTCCAGGAAGATCGAAGACATTTGAAACATTATCATAGAATCCCAAAGAGCCAGAACCAAGGGAATTTTAACCATCACCATACCCAGCTGCTTTCTTAGCATCTAACCTGCAGGTGGTGGGTGTGTGGGTGGGAGTAGAGGAATGGGGGTGGGGGGTGGGGACGACTTTTGCCTCTGGTATAGAAGTCTCTGAAAGGCCACTTTCTGCTGGGCCTAGAGGACGATGGCTTGGCAGGGGAAGCTTCCTCTACTGTTCTGGTCCGTTTCTTTCTCTATTTGCAGTACGGGTCTCTCTCACTTCCCTGCTCCATGTAACCGCCTTAAATAAATGGTTTCACCTTTCTAGGCTTCAATTTCCCCATCAAGAAAATTGACAGAATAATAACATTTGTGATCATATGATGGGGTTGTGGTGACAATTGTATTGCATAGGACACTTTTGGTATATGGCCAGTTCTGTGTTCATGGAGCCATCATTGCCAACATCTTCATGGTCATCAGCTTCAACATCATTAGCATTGTCTTAAGGGTAGTCATAAGTCTGACCTCTCTATATATGTTGTCATAGGTTTTGCCCTCATTGCCTTAGCTGAAATGCTCCTTAGTCAGTCACGCACATCTCTTGGGTCTCTATCTACAAACAGATAAACTAAAGCACAAATGCATCTTCCTTGCCCCTTCCTGATCCAGAGCAGGAGTGAAGACAGCATCAGTCTCCCCATTGCCCTGAGCTCCTCTGGGGTGACAGCTTTTTGGGTTTGACTTCCCTTCATGACTTAGGGCACTGTGCTTAGAAAGATTATTGGTGTTCTGGGCATGTGGTGCATTACATTGTCATTCTCTCTGTATAACTGCTTGGTGATAGTGATGTAGATGCCACTGTGTCCAGGGAAGATGAACTTCACATAACATAGAGTCCCATGAAAAGGAAACCTCAACTGAAGAATTTCTCAGATCACATTGGCCTGCGGTCATGTCAATCAAGAGAGTGTCTTGATCAACAATTGGTGGAGAAGGGCCTCAACCCACTGTGGGTTTCACCACCCCTAGGCAGGTGGGTCCAGACTCTAAAAAAGCTGGCTGAGCACCAGCCAGAGAGCCAGCCAGTAAGCAGTTCCTGCCCTGATTTCTCTACTGATGCACTATGACCTGAAAGTATAAGGTGAAATAAACCTTCGCTGCCTGAGTTGCTTTTGGACAG
Organism: Peromyscus aztecus; assembly: GCA_902168405.1. NCBI lineage: Eukaryota > Metazoa > Chordata > Mammalia > Rodentia > Cricetidae > Peromyscus > Peromyscus aztecus. Next base: position 29,852 of record CABHPQ010165709.1, on the reverse strand, counting down.
TGCCTTATCACAGCAACAGACAAGCAAATTAGAATAGGGTAGCAAGGTTTAGATCGGCATCTTTACAGCTCCTACTATTGCAGCCAGTTGCTTAACATCGCCTAGATCTGGCTCTAAAATCTACCTGGATGACAGATACTTACTGAATGTGCTTAAGGCTTCATTGTCTTATCGTACTTACAGGGTCATAACAGTAGCTGCTCCGTAGAAAACACTCACTGAAATGGTTACCTTTGGACATAAGAGCGGGGTGAGCACCTCTCACATCACAACTCTTGTGAAGAGAGTTTTAAAGTCAGTCCAGGACCAGCATGCTCAGCAGCTGCTGTGGAAGCGCGGTCCTCTTTATTGTCATTTTGCTCCTAGGCTCCAGCCCTTCTGCCCACCACATCTGAGCCCCCTGCAGGCATCACATGGGTCCAGTCTGACAGCAGAGTTGGCAGTCTGACTTTGACATTTCCAAAAACAGTGTTCAAGCTGAATTCCAGACGGCCCCTCTGGACTAGCCGCATGAGGACTAAAAGCCACACACAGGCTGTTCACTCCCAAAGCCTAGCCTGCTGCCAGTTTTCTGGCAGGCCAGTACACCAAAGCCTGGGGCTACAGGGTGCTCAGGTGGTGGATAATTATCCCACATGCTGCCAATGCCTGGAATCAGATGAGGCATTATTCTAATCCACATGTCTCCACAAAGAGTTTATCATCTTCCTGGGCCTGAGGACACGGGGCTGGCCATTGAGCCACCATTCTGAGTAGTCAAGGAATAGCCAGTTGGGAGACACTATAGAGATGATGGTGTTTGTTTTGTCTCATTTTCTTTCTCATTTCACACCAACCTTAGTCACTCTTGATCCTTCCCAGCCTTCATGCTAGCGTCTCTAAACTTCTTATTGCTTCATTTCTGTGGTGATATTTTGTTTGTGCTCTAACAAAAAGAGCTTGCCTGAAGATCAGAGTGTGGAACTAGCTACTAAAGGCCAGGCAGTGGTGGCACACGCCTTTAATCAATCCCAGCTTTGAGAGGAGGAAACAGGAAGTGATATGGCTGGGCAGAGAGAGGAAATGATAAGGTGAAGTGGAGACAGGAGCTTAGCCCCTCTTTCAGCCTGAGGAGTTGGGGAGGTAAGAGGTGGTGGCTGTGGCTTGCTCCGTTGTCTCTCTAATCTTTCAGCATTTGCCCCAGGGGGGTGGGGGGGAATGCTGAACAAAGTAGATTAGATTCAGGGTTCTTGTTTTTAAAAAAAGTAAAAGAAAAAAAGGGGGATATAGAAATGATTAAATCTACTCTGAAAAATAAAAGGGGGGATATGGAGATAGGATAAAAGGGTAGACTATTGAATCTACTTTTAAAAAGCAACTACTTGTTTTAAATATTTTACATTGATATGGATCTTTGTATATTGATACAAAATTGAAATTATTTTTAGAACATACTGTACATACATTTCTAATCCTGTTCAAGATATTGTACATATACATCTCATTTAACAATGTAATTCAAATTTCTAGTCCTTGAAAGTTATTATTACAACCTATTTAGGATAATAAGGAAATGCAGGTTAGTAATTAGTCACCTATTACAATTGAACTTGTCATATTAGGTATGTTATCAAGGTCAAACAGATATATTTTAGATAGACAGGACATCTATCTTCAAACACTTCAGAGATCTACAGAATAAGGCATTAAAGATGTTTTAATAACATAGGTTCTTTTTGTTAAATGATAATGAGACATGTCTGCTCCTGCCAACACCAATCTACTCTGGAGAAGATGATGGTCATTGAAGAAACCCCACATGGAGTTTACTTTCTTTGTGGCAAAAGTTAGCCACTAGGCAAGAAAGTGCTTTTGCCTTAACTGATGACAGTATGCTGTCCAAATTGGACAAGCAGGACACAAAAGAAAATGACTGCCAAACTTTCCCAAGACTAGGTAGGACAGCCCTTAGAAAATCTTGCTTCACAGATAAGCCTGTAAGATATGCTGGTCCACCAGGGCTCTCTGGATCTTTATTGTAATTGAACCATCTCTTTATCCCAGACCTTATGCCTTCCCCATCCTTTCATACATGACAGTCTCCAACAGACATCATGACACCCCAACTCTGCCTTGGCATCTGCTTTTGTAAACACAGCCTTTGCCGGATGTTACAGAAAGTGGACAGAGTAAGCCACAGAGGACATTAAAATGGAAGGCAGAATGCAAGTGCATGTGATGCATCTGTCATTTGAGACTATGAAGAGGCTGCTGTTGGGTGCTACCGATGTTCTACAGAAAGACAGCAAACAGTTGGAAGCAGGAAGCAGCAGCTGAAAGCTAGCTGTATGCCACAAAGGCTACCCAGGAGTCAATGGCACTCTCATCTCCTGCAACTGAGAGGTCCAAGACTTAAAAGTCAAAACACCAGAACTTAAGAGACGGTGCAAGGCTTAAGCAAGCCAGTTCTCATGAAAACCTGGGACCACAGCTCTTAAATTGTCCCCAGAGCTTTGTCCTGAGCAAAGCTGCATCTTAGCCCACCTTAGTTCCCTATTATGAGATGATTCCCCTGCTGGAAGGAAGGAGAGAGACCTTGACACATCCAGGGAGATCTCCCTACCCTTTCCTGGCCACTAGCCTACATTTAAGGTTTGAACACTTTATAAAAAGGGTAGCTTCTAGAAGGTGGAAAACATGACAAGTCACTCTGAGCAAAGCCACAATGGTCATAGCTGACAATGGGTAAGGGATGTAACGAGCATAAGAAAGCAGGTGTGCTTAGGAGTAGGTGCTTGCTTGTGGACAGAAAGCCATCCTTCAGAGAGCAGGCCCAGAGTCTTGGCACTTGCTAAGGCCACGGGGATATAATAGCAAGGAAAGCATGGATATCCCCCTAAATGGCCACTGGTGAGTCCTCCAGAGTTCAGGGTTGATAGAAAGAGAGACTGCTCTAGAACTTGACTCAGTGAATGCAACAGCATTCCTTAATGTTAAGGGCTAAGCAGTGGGGTTTGACTACAGTTACCCAGGAGCTCACACTTGTCATGATTGCTTGCAAGTCTGGAATGGCTCCCAAGAAGGCCAGACTCTCAAGAGAATTGTGGAGATACTGACAGAACATGGTGTCCCCACAGGGAAAATAGATGGATAATCCATCAGGGTATAGACAGCTTGCATCTGTAGAACACAGCAAGAACAAAGGGTCAGGAGACCGAGTCATGATACCTTGCCTAATTTCCAAAAGCACTTCGTCTTTGCCCAGGGTGATCCATTACAGAGGTCTGATGGGTGGATAATAAAATGTAGTGAGAGCCATTAGGGGCTGAATTGTGGTGCCACCTCTCCCCTAGTCATCTGCTAAAGCCATAGGCCACTAGAATGTGGGTGACAGTCAAAGTTTGGATATGCGTGGTATAGACATTGATATATGTATGCATGTGCATATAAATTAAATAATGTGTAGCACTTTCATATACCTATGTCATTCCAGTTAACACTATGGTGTGCTTTTCTGACCTCTGTCAATGCCAAGAAAGTCAGTGTTTTGATTTCTTCTGAAAGCTTTAGTATTGGTCTCTTACACATAAGTTTAAGTTAACTTCAAGGATGATACAAAAGTCAAGGTCATCAGCGTTCCAATGGGTATCTAGTTGTCTTTGCTACACTTATTATGAAAACAAATGTTTTGCCCATTGTGATGCTAGGATGCCCTCACAGCAAGGCAGGGTGACAGCACACACATGGGTTTGTGTCCCCACACTCTGCTTTTCTGCTTCTGTATTTGATTCTCCTTCACCGGCACCATTGTCCTAACTGCTACAGATCCAAAATTAGTCTTACATCAACACACAGTAGGTTCATCACTGTTCTTCTAACTTTCCTAGGTTAACTCTAGTTCTGCCTCATCCCCATAGAAGTGAGTATTTGGATGGGAATTGCAATGAACTCCTAAATCATTCTAGGGATGGATGTGATTCCATCTTTCCAGTCATGGACTGGTCCCTCACATGTACAAAGAACCCTTCTAGTTCATTGTTCAGCATTGCTGCAGGTCCAAATCTCAATTTGCATCCTGGTACATAAGCTTGGGTGGGAAGGGCTCAGGCTGCCACATAGCTAGAGGAAAGAATGAGGACTAGGCATCAGGAGCTTGCCAGGCAATATCACATCCAAGAAATAATGTTGCTTGGAGGGATGCACCTGCCACAGAAATCCCTACATCCTTGCCCAGGTTCTAGAGAGGCTCGTGGGAAATAATGTGCCCATTAACAAATGCAGCAGCTGGAGATGTCAGTAAATTATAGTAGAAAGATGTAAAGATGTAATGCAAACAAATCAAGCCCTGGACTGTATTTGTTTGACCACTATACAACCTAGCTCTCTAAAACTGGGAAAATGGGTAAAAACAACACAGAGTGCAGTATAGATGTCCTACATAAGGCTGAGAACTTCCAAGTTTCTTATTCTCTGCATGTGGGCCAGTGGTGGGTCTCTGTGTAAAATGTGATCTGATGCAAGAAAGAGCTCCTATGATGAGGGTTGAGAGATGATGCCCTGATCTATGGGTACAGCAGTAATTCATTATCAGTCACTTAAATACTATGTCCATTACACCCAGGGTTCAGGAATCTTCAGGAAAAGGGGGTCAAAAAAATTCTAAGAGGTAGAGGCAGTGGATAACTATGAGACAACTGTTTGCTGGATACAACATAGCAGTTGGTCATATTAACTCACAACAATTGTGACAGCATGCACAAGGCTTATGTTATGATCAAGCCCGACAAAATCCTAGCATGGAGGGGAGAGGTAGGCACAAAGTTCCACCCCTAGCTGAGGTGCTATTGGTATTTGATGGCTTCTAAGAGAGAGAGAAGTCAGTTTTCTTTAATGAAGTTGTGACAACTGATAGAATGACCGTATTTCAGGGCAAGCCTTACACCAAAAAGTAATTGGTTGACACAAAATGGACTCCATGGGGAGAGAGAGAGAGAGAGAGAGAGAGAGAGAACACACATAGAAAGTTGGTGGGGAGGGAGGTGTCAATCTGGGAGGAATTGGGGGAGGTAGTGAATATGATCAAAATATGTTGTATGAAATTCTCAAAGAGTATTACTTTTGAAAACAGTAGATTGGTGTGAATATCATGTGCCAAGCCTATAATAGCACCATCAGTCATTACGCCTGGTGCATGACTTAGCCCTGCTTTGTCTCAGGCTCAACTACAGTGACAAGCAGAAGCAGTTTGTGCCCGGTCCACATCCATCCTTCCAGAACCACCATCGGACTTTGTAAATGGCCTGCTGTAAGTTTCACTTAGAGCAAACACAAAGAGTTCAGCAGCATTGGGCCTTCAGAGACCAGCTTATTGCCTTGGGCATAAATGTCCTTCAGATCCACCTGTGTGGATGCAAATGATAGAATTTCTCTCTTGAAGCAAAGTTGTATTTCCTTATATATGTGTCTTGAATCATCTCACAGTAAACATGAGGATGCAGACATCTAAGATTCTGCTTTCGAGATTGTATTCTATTTTTAATTCTGTGTATATGTAGGGTATATATGCATAGGAACAGAGTTCCCGATCAAGGCCAGAAGAGGGCGCTATATCCCCCACAGTTGGAGTTGCAGGTGCTTGTGTGCCACCCAACATGGGCCCTAGGAACCCAACTCGGGGCCTCTACAAAAGCAATACTTACTCTTCTGTCCAGGCCCCAGAGATTCTGGTTCCAATTCTAGTGAATATATAACCCGAAGTAGAAATGCTAGATCAGGCAATAGCCCTGTTTTTAATTTTTTTGAGGAAATTCCATATTATTTTCTACAGTAACTTTACCATTTTACAGCCTATCAATAGTGTCCCTGTGTCTGAATTTCTCTACCTCCTTGCCAACCTGCGTGCTTTTGGTTTGGTTTTGGATAGTCCCATAGAGTTGAGGGGATACCTGGTAGCTTTGATTTACATTTCCTGATGATTAGAGAAGCATCCTGTGTCTGATGACCATTCGAATGTATTTTTGGAGAAGAACCTATTCGGATCCTTGGCCTGTTTTAAAGACTGGCTGTGTAGGGTTTGTTTTCCACAGGAGTTTTTTTTTTTTTTTTTTTCCTGTGAGTCAGAGACCTTTCTTACCTCTATTGACTATTAACCCATTCAGCTAAATGGTCTATGGATGTTTTCCCTGCACTCCTTAGCTTGCCTTTTCACTCTCGTTACAGCTTTCTTAGCTGTGCCAAAAGGGTTTTGATCTGCTATGCTCCCTTCTCTATCTTTACTTTTATTGCCTATGTGTTTGGTGATATAGCTAAGAAATTATCGACAAAACCCCCAGCAAGAAGGCATCATACCTATGTATAAAGTTCCTGAGTCAGTCAACTCCTAGCAGAAAGGACAGAATGGAAACGGCCAGAAGCCAGAGAGAGAAGGGGAGTTGTTCATTTCAGGTTTGTGAGACAGGTAAGTTCTAGAGATCCACTGCCTGCAGCAACATCATGGCACTGTGCAGTAGCTAGGCAGGCTCAGTAGACAGACAGACAGACAGACAGACACACACACACACACACACACACACACACACACCAAAAATCAAAAACATGAGGGCTAGAAGGAAACTTTTTGGGACAGTGTTTTTGTTGTTTTAATTACTCTGTGTGTGTATGTGTGTGTGTGTGTGTGTGTGTGTTGTGAGTGTCTATATTATGTATGTCTAAACTCACCAAATTGTATCATTAAATGTTCAGGGTTTTTAAATTTCTCAATCACACTTCAATAAAGATCTTCAAACACACACATGAAAAACAACAGAAAATATAAATCAGTAATCAAGTTAACCTCTTTTTCAGCCTCTATCATTCTCCAGAACTCAACACCCCCAACCTCTAAACCAAATCTCCCTTTACTCTCTTGGGTAAATACTCAGCTCCAGCACAGCTCGGGCTATATGCCATGCTGTCCCAACCACACCACACAGGGTTATTAGGTTCATGCTGTGCAGCTGTCTCCAAGTCAGGAAGCCAGTGTCCCCAGCTCTGCAGGAAGTCTTCCCAGCAGCTCAGCCCACACAGGTCTCATTTGTCTGAATCTGCACGCTGTCTGTCCTAATCACCTGGCAATTAGCCATTCCACTAGGAACCTCATCTACCGAGGTGGCGGAACATACATTTGTTATTTTGCTTTGAGCAGTTACATATTGTTCCCTAAACCAAAGTGAAAGCTCATTCAGGAGCCGTGTCAACCTGAGGAAGCTGTTCAATTCGTCAGAAGCCTTCCTCGGCTTTGATGCCACAAGAAAACTTCCAGAAATCGGTTATGCTTGGCTTCCCTTCAAGGGAGAAATGTGCAAACACAGAATGAGACCTAGTCTTGGGGTCAAGTTTAAATTCTGATTTTTACGAGCTGTGCGACCTTGATGGAGTTGTTGGGAGCCTCTGAACCACGTGTCAAAGTGGAACCCCTCTGCCACAAGATCTGGTGGGGCTGCTTTGGGTTGTTTTGTTTGATGTGAAGTGAGACATCCCAAGGGAACAAAATAGGATATACAAGCTCTCTGGGGGACAAAAAGAGCCGGATGTGCCCAAGGAAATGAGAATCAGCTGGTTATTGTGTCCTATAAATTGACAGTTTTATTAGGACTTTACTCACGTTATCTCATTCCAAGTATTATGATAATTCTATTAGATTGAACTTCACAACTGGGTAAACGGAGGTATGGAAAGGTTAATACTCTGTGGAAAGGTTAATAATCTGGCCACACAGCTGGCACATGGTTGAACTGTGTGATCCAGCCCAGGCAATGTGTTTTAAGAGGGACCTCTTCCATGCTGCCTGCATTATGGGGTCTCTTGAAGGGATGGGTGGGCAATGAATGTCCTGCCAAACAGGTGAAATCTCATTGTGTTAAACTGTCCCTTTATATGTAGTAATATATATTTATGAGGTGCAATAGGCTACCAGAATACTTTAAGTGGCTGGAGGGGGGTGGTTTCTGATGGTTTTAGTGCAGCATGAAAGTTCCTTTTATAGATATTGTCACAGAACAAATTACTTTAAAAAATAAACAATATACAACTCAATGAAATGCTTCCAACCAAACACACCTGTGTTATTGATACCCATATAAATAGACCACTACACAGAAGTTCTCCATGTCACCTTCCAAATCCTAGCCATTGCTTGAATACTCATGTAATTGCAAACAGCAGAGATAACTCTTGCATATTTTAACTTTGGCATAGAGAGCCACAAAGTGGGCATTCTGTTGGCTTTTTTCCTTGGGGCTATGCTGTAGTCCACTCATCACATTGTAGTTTGTACTATGACAGTATCTATAAAAGTACCTTCCATGCTTAATAAAGTCATCAGGTATCAGAGTTGTGTTGAATTAAACCAACTGTTGGTGCTGCCAACTGTAGAGACCAGGTTGGGAGCACACGGGCCATTTCCATGCAATTGAAGCAATCGAGGAGATGATAAGAAGAGGTACAATCTATGCCTACCTCTGGAGCCACATTTAATCTCAACCCTTGTCCTAGTTAGGGTTGCTTTTTCTGTGATGAAACGCCATGACCAAAAGCAGATTGGGGAGGAGGGGGTTTATTTGGCACTTTCACACAAATGTTCATCATTAGAGGAAGTCAGGACAGGAATTCAAGCAGGGCAAGAACCTGGAGGCAGGAGCTGATGCAGAAGTCATGGAGCAGTGCTACTTACTGGCTTGCTTCACCAGCTTTCTTATAGAACCCAGAACCAGGACCACCAGCCCAGGTTGGTACTACCCACAATGTGCTTGGCCCTCCCACATCAATCACTAATTAAGAAACTGCCGTACATACACTACAACCTGATTTTATGGAAGCATTTTCTCAGTTTAGACTCCCTTCTCTCTGATGACTCTAGCCTGTGTCAAATTGACATAAAATTAGCTAGTACAACCCTACTGTATAGAAGAGGAACACGTAGAGTAGACATCTTTAATGATGGGTAAGAATGTCTGTGGCACAGAATCCTGCCAGGCTCACCATCCTTCTCCTGATCGCTTCTCAATGTGAGTCAGCATTAACTGCAGAGCTTGCTGCGAGCCCTGACCTGAAGGTAAAGAAGTTCAGGACTCAGATGTTGAAAGAAAATAGCATGTTTGCCAGGCGGTGGTGGCGCCTGCCTTTAATCCCAGCACTCAGGAGGCAGAGGCAGGTGGATCTCTGTGAGTTCAAGGCCAGCCTGGGCTACAGAGTGACTTCCGGGAAAGGCGCAAAGCTACACAGAGAAACCCTGTCTCAAAAAAAAAGCAAAAACAAAAAAAAAAAAGAAAGAAAAAGAAAATAGCATGTTCCCAGCTAGTTCTGCTCATAGGTGACCCAGGGAAGGAGTGAACAGAGCATTGAGTCCTTGCTTAACTGCATGACCCTCTGAGGCAGGACTGCCACTTTCCCAAAAATCAGTGGCAGAGGGGTCAGGTGTCCTACTGAACCATGCCAAAACACCATATGCAGGACAGTGTGGTCTGCAGCCGTACTCCAAATATTCTCAGCAGGTGTTCCTGTCTATATTGCTTCGTGTTCAGCATCCCATCCAGTGCTAACAAGTTTGAGTAGTATCCCACTTACTTTTCTGCTGCTGTGACAGAACACTTACAAAGGCACCTTAAGAGTTGGTTTTAGCTTACAGTGTCTGGAGGGTAAGACTCCATCCTGTTGAGGAGGCAGAGCAAGGGCCAGGCACGGCGGTTGAGAGCAGGAATTTGAGAGCTCACATCTTGAATGAGAAGTGCGAAGCAGAGAAAGCGAACTGAGAGGGTGTGAGACTTAGAATATCACCTTCAGTGACATAGTCCCTCAGCGAGGCTGCACCACCTAAACCTCTAACCCTTCCCAAACAGTGCCACCAACTGGGAACTAAACAGATAAATGAGCCAATCAGGGAAATTCTCATTCACACCTCTATAGTTGATGTCATTTTTTTTTTTTTTTTGGTGTCACCTTTTTAAGAACAAAGAAAAAGCAACCAAATCAAGTCTGTAGGACCATGGGGTTGCTATTTGGTTCTGACCACAGGTCTACCTGACTTAGACTACTGTGGCTATCCCTGGGTGTTCCCATGAAGTATCCCACAAGGACATGACACACTTGTAGGCATCTGATGTGGTGTCCACACGAAGTATATTCTATGTGAATCCATCAGCTAGATGTGGAGAGGTGGGGAGTTGCTCTCTCTCTCTTTAATGAAGAGGGGTCTAGATGGCATATTCCTAAGCATCCAGGAAGGTAGCTTGTGCTGGCTGTGGAGTAGAATTACTTTTGTAGTCCTTTAATGTGCTTTTTCATTGCTTACCTGGCATGACATTAATCATGGCAAGTTTTAAATGACTTTAAATTCAATTTTCCTTCCTCTTAAATGCCAGCCACATAGCCTTGTTTACAGGGAACACTAAACAAAGTGGAGGAAGAAAAAAAAAAGGTTCAATCAATTTTCCTTATCGCTAATTGGGGATTTGTTACTGGCTCATTTGCTTTTAACGGTGGGAGCAGATACACCCTTTAGTGTCTGGACCCTGGGAAGCCGGGGATTATGGCAACTCTGTGATCACCTCATAAGGGATCAGAGGGAAGACAACAAAATGATATTATGGAGTGATCATTTTCTCAGAGGGATGGGACAAGCTATGTGGAGCATGGCAGACCCGACCTTCAGCATGCTAAACTTAGGCTGAAGTGGAAGGCGCTGCTCTCCAGTTGTTTGTAGAAGAAATGACCCCAAGGACTCGTGTTCATTCACTTACTCCACTATGCATAGATGGATGTACTTCTAATGCGTCCCTGCTAGGAGTGAGCTGTGTGCTGGGCACATGGGAGTGGAAGGTGCTAGAGGCACAGCTTAACAGCAGATGGGGGCAGTGGGGCCTTATGGCATTGGATATTGTGAGCCGCGGAAGTACATGTCAGGGAAGGCAAACTAGTTGTTCTTCGTCCTCAGAAGAGGACCAGTCACTGTGTCTTAGGGGTGTATAGAAACGCAAAGCTATTAAAGGGTCCGGACTATTCAAGAGGCAGTCCAGAAGCCTGCAAAGAACAGCCAAATGCTGAGTAGAGGTTACGATGGAAAGTAGCTGGGTGGCTGCTAGAATATCAGCACACCAGCCCTCCTAGATGGTCTTCCATCTCCATGGAGAAAGGCCTCACCAGGGTTTGGGATTGGGTACATGAAACATAGCTCAGAGTTCACAGCTGGCAGACAAAGGTTCTATAGGCGTTGTTTAAGATGGAGTCAGGCAGGTTAGAAGGTATGGTAGTTTGGATGAGAATGACTTACATAGACTCATATATTTGAATATTTGGTTCCCACTTAGTAGAACTGTTTGGAAAGAATTAGGTGTGGCCTTATTTGTGGGAAGTGTCACTGGAGGGTGGCTTCGAGGTTTCAAAAGCTCCTGACAGGCCCAGTCTTTCTCCCTCTCTTCCCGTCTACCCCCACTCCTGCCACCTGCAACTTGTGGGTCAGATGTGAGCTCTCAGCTACTGCTCCAGCACCATGCCAGCCCGCCTGCTGCCATGCTTCCCACCACGCTAATCACAAACTAACCCTCTGAAACTGTAAGTCCTCCAATTCAAAGCTTCCTTCTTTAAGTTGCCCAGTCACCATGTTTAATCACAACAGAACAGTAACAAAGACAGGAGGAGAGAGTGTTATCTGGGGCTGTTTCACAGGAAGAGGGTGAGAGCCAAGAAGGCAGAAGATAAAACTAGGCTTGGAAGGCAGGAGACAGTCAACATGATTGTCTCCTTTCTGGTTGCGGGGCTTAGGCCCTGAAGGGGACTAAGAGAGGCCGGGATGCCAGATATTATTCGCCTATGACTACTCAGGTTGCAGCCAGCCCTGTCCGTACTTACCCAAAACTGGGATTAAAGGTTCCAGCCTCCACAGAGGGGACCAAAAGGAGGAGAGATTAGGAGACATTGGCAAAGACAAGATAAGAGCGGTCTTTGATCAGTTGGAAGAGAAGGAACCGACTTGGAGGTGAATTGGTAGTTTCTGATTGATAAGGTCTCCAGTTAGAAGATAGATGGTTTCTTCTAATTGGATGAACTGGTTTTCTTTGACTCTTTACATCCTGTTGGGAGGAATTCAGGGGCCAGACTCATCATGGCTAATGTCCTTCCAGGGAGTGCTCTACCACCATCTTCCACAGGTCATAAACGCACGGCATACAGAACCTCAAGGAACCTCTCAGCACCTCTGGGACAATGTATAGCAGACAACTGTCTGCACTGAGTTCATACCCACTCCTCTCGGGGCTCTCTGCTTCAGGGAGCACCCGCTGGATTGATCAGCTCAACTGTCTTCTGCTGTACCCTGACCTCAACCCTCCAAGACCAGACTTTTCTCTTTCTCACAGATTTGCCTCCTATCTGTTGTTGCCCAAATACTCTATCTTACTTTCAAAAACCCAGGATCTTTCTGCCTAAGTGTCTTTGTGTCTCCTGTTTCCACTGCCTGGGCAACAATTCAAGATCAGTCAGCAACACGAAGTACGTAATTTCCCATAGCACCACTGATGGTTTATCTGACCAAAAGCTGTCAGTCCATTGATCAATCACTAATTCAATTATTTTCTGTAGGATTTTCTGATCAGGATACTTTATCACTTTGTTCATGAGTTGAGCTAGAAACTTCCTAGAACTAAAGGTAATCTCAGAGATGGAATCATCTAGTTTAGGAAAGGCCAATGTGAGTCACTCATGGCATCCATTGCCTGCTGCACACTGGCAGACATTACAAATTGATCACAGGATTCATGAAGTGCCAGAAGAAGCTATTACTTATATTGTTCTATTATTAAATAAAACTTGAGAGTCAGATATTGGGGAAACCTGATAGATAGATAGAAACCTGATAGATCCAAAAAGTGACAGAGGAACGATCAGCTGTCCCTGAATCTCCAGACTTGCAGATTGAAAAGGTCTGTGAATCTTCTAAGCCCCTCCCTATTCCTTCCTGTGTTTCTCTGTCCTAATCTGGGTCTGCCCAAAACTCTATGGTTAATTTCTAGCCAACTGAATGTTGAGTTCACCCTCTAATTCAAGGTTTAACTTTATTGACAGTCTCGGGAGTGTCAGAGCGAACAAAATATCCCACAACAAATTCTAAACACAGCTCTGCAGGAAGCCGTTAGTAATCAATCTTGGTCAACTTGTCAGCTAAAGCAATCAAGGTACCAGCAGGAAACACGCCTATTAAACTGGAATTTTTGGAGATGGAATGAAGACACTCTTCATAAATGGAGTGAGAGAACCATCAGCAACTGGTAATGTGAGGATGGGGAAGACATGGACACCCTACAGCAAAAGGAAAGATCAATGTGAAGAGCTGGGTTCAAAGCTGGAGTCAGGAGAAGGAAGGACAAGGCTGTGAACACAGACATGGACATCAATGGAGAGCCAGCACGGGGCAGCAACAACAGAACCAACCCCCACCCTCCCTCTTTCATCTGTCCTCTATCCTCAGACAAATAGTTGACCAAAAGCTTCCAGGAACCAACAGGCAGTTGGATATATATGCTTTAGCTTTCAAATGGTAGATTGACACAGATTGGTCGTCAATGGTTGCTGGCCGTGGTATGTTGAAAAAGAGTGTTGTGATCGATTAGTGATGTCTGCCAGTGTACGGCAATAGAGGGGTGGTGTGAGTGCCAGGTATTGATCTTTCCTGAACTAGTTGATCCAGTCTCTGAGATCCCTTTAAATTCTGGAAAACTTTTAAGTCTCCCCATGGTATAGGGCATGACAGAAAGTTGAGCATGAGGAGACTCCTGCATTTTGTATCCAGGAGGAGTCTGCTTTAGGGCAGGTTCTCTGAAAGCAATCCCTGAGGCAATGAAGCTTTGATTTGGAATTATGTGGCTTGTCCAGAGCATGGTGCTCAGGAGACACCACAAAGGTTTCAGGGAGAGCAAGTTGGAAGAGGAGAGATACTGAACCTGGCCCCAGGTACAGACAGTCTCTACAGAGCTATTCTTCCTGTTTTTTAATATATATATATATTTAATGTGTATGAATATTTTACAAGCTGTCATGTGAGTGAGGGGAACTGAATCCAAGTCCTCTGAAAGAACAGCAGGTTTTCTTGGCAGCTGAGCCAACTTTCAGCCTTCTTTCTTGACTCTTTAGACAAGATCCTGACACTACCTGCAGGTTGGGCCCTTGGGTGGAACTTACCCTCTCTACAAGGACAAATGTCAGAGGGGACATTGGGGACCTTCAGCAGGTAGAGTATGGGTGTGCCACTCAGTGAGGGGTCTGAGCCAAGCACCAACACCACACATCTGGGTGGGAGCACAATGTCTGCTGCTTTTAACTGAAAGATTTCAGGAGAAATTTCAAATTTTCTATGCTTCCAAGTTGTGGCAGTAAAATGTCCTCTGTGTTCATGGGGGGCATGTTAATTACAGCTGAGATCTCCAGAAAAGGCTAAGCTTGAATCTTTTTCTTCCCCTCGCTTACCAGAGTTCTTTCACGACAGGCACCTCAAACTTCAGGGTCTTGGAGACCTGGCTGTTCAGAAGGTCAGGGGCACGGGAAAGTGGAGGAAGGGGCAACAGGCAACTATGGGACTTTTTCAGTTCCCAAATGGCTTCCTGGACTTTAGTCTCTAAGGTTCATAGGACTAAGAGGAACAAAGTTTGGGTGCCAGTATAGGTGCTGGATCTGTGCGCCAAGCTGAGGTATCTTTCCAGAAACATGAAGATACTTTGGGAGATAATCACAAGACCAGGACACGTCTGAGCTGGAACTGATGCTAAGTGTCCCTATATACTCTCGTGTCATCCTCCTTGAGTAAAAAGGAACATCTAACAAGATGCTTGGAAAATGGGAGCCATTGAATAGATGTTCCTAATGATCACCACAGGATCGCTTTAAGTGGCACTCCAGTGGCCCTAGCTGATTGCTGGAGGATGGCTGTTGCAAAGGCCCCAGGAGTGCAGTGGGCTGAACTGTGCCCCGGGATTTATAACTAAAGCTTAAGATGTGATGACTCAGGTTGATTAAGGTTAAGTGAGGTCATTATGCTAGAATACAATAGAACTGGGCTAGAGCCCAAGAAGAGCAGGAGGAGAGGAGAGAGAGAGAGCTGTCCCTTTGCCACAGGAAGATACAGCAAGAAGGCTCTCGGTTGTCAGCCAGGAAGTTATTCTCATCTCCATTTGCACAGATAAGGGTCTGGAGAGAGTGGGCTACCTGAGATGATCTTAGGAGCTCTTGGGCTTTGATGGATGCTGTTGAGGTAAGGAAGCTCTCTGTAAAAGGAACCCACCACAAATCAGAGCAGGTATTTAGTGAGTCTTCCTGCATGCCAGGCCCTAACAGTGGCGGAGAGAGCCAGAGCAGTAAGAGTTGAAGAGTCAGTCTTTCCAGAGAAACATCACTGAGCCATTACTTCAGGAGGCTATGCAGGAACACGCCCACCCTGGTGTTCACCATGACTGCATAGGAAGGAGCCCTGCTTTCATAGTCCGTCTCGTCAGGATCTAAAGTTCTTAGCCATCACCACCTTCAACACTGTAAGAAGGTTCATCTAGAATTTCTCCAGTGGATGGGGCAGCCAGGGTGAGCTCTTCCTCACAGCATCTGTGCCTCAAAGGTATTCAGAGTATATACTGGGATAGAAACATGGATAAATAAGATAACATAATGCTGGAATGTGAGACAAAGAAAACTCAGCAGGAGAGGCTTTTGGTAGAGAGGAAGGTCAGGAGTCCTTTAGAACTTCCTCATTCATCATTGCCCTACAGGAGGGGGTTGAGAAAGCGTCCTAGACAACACATATCTTGGTTTAGACTTGGGCTTGGGCAAGAATTCTTTGGTTGAACAAAGGAAGACCTGGATGCTCAGGTGCCTTTGGATTTGGGTGAGAGGGTGTGTACCGTAAGTTTGAACACATTAGTAATAAACTCAGTCACCAGTAATGCATCAGTGTTACATTAAGGAAAGAAATCAAAGCATTTCCCCCTTGGTGCCATTTAACCAAGATTGAAATCAAATTTGAATTCCCTGCTTCACGCTCTGTATTTTCCATCCTCTTGTCTTTGTCTTAGATAAGTCTACTTCTGTGCTTGCCTGAAAGCTGTCTTGTGACTCTGTCTCTGTGTCTGTTTCTGTCCCTGTGTATCTGTGTGTGTGTCCCTCAAAGGGGGCTTTGCTCTGTATTTATTGAAGAGCACAGAAAGCATCGCATGGGGAAGGAATGAGGGCTACTTTACAGAAATGCTTAACAGAGTTTCATAAAAGACTAAACCACTGACCCCAACTAACCCAGATAACAAAGAGTGCCACAAACATCACCTGCCATCAAGCAGCATTCCAATGTTATGGGAAACACTTATGGTGGCTATTAACTTCGTAAGATCGCTTTCAACCTCCAGTTTTACTGTTTTCAGCAAATGATAATGAGAACACATATGCATTACTCTGATTGGGGAGCATGGAAGAATACGTAAGATCATAACTATACATTAGTTTAGGTTATAACAGTTGATTACATGGGCAATCTAAGACAGCTAAGGTCAGTTATTACATTGTTCTCTTAAAGGCAGGTTAAAACAGGCTGAGTACATAGCAGGAGAGCAGTCTTAAGTGATCTCAAGGAGTATTATGGACTCTCGCTATGAGGTCCAGCAAAATTTCAGTCTTATAATGTAAGAGATATTTTTATCACAATGCATTGCCACAGGGGTAAGGCTGAGGAGGTGCCAGTGACCAGACTAGAAGGGCGAAGCAGGGAAGAGTTGGCTTCATGCTGCTCAAGCAGGTAGCTGAGGGAACAGTCCTCGTTTTCCTTAACTCTTGACCACCTCCTCCCAAAGCAAGAGGGACAGCTACAGCCTCCTCCCTGCCCACATCTTTTCTCTCTGCTGGCTGCTTTGGCAACTAAACATGGCAAATTTGATTCATTTTCTTCAAAACCAGCCAAAAATGGGGAAAGTGAGCCGGCGAGGCAAGACCGCACTCTTACAGGAGGGCTGCTGGCCTCTAGTGTGGCAGAGTTTTGCCTGAATAAGTTTCTCCTGGGTTTCTGTATGGGTGGAGAGAGCTCAGAAAGCAAACATTTAGCTCTGCCATCTCTGACTTAGCAAGTCTAGGCACGCCTTGCTTCTAGAAGCATCAACCCTGCTGCTCTAGTATCCATAGCCCAGGAAGTAGCACCCACTGTAGTGAGGAACTACAAGACACGCTTGGTTTAAAATGAGCCCCCTTTGTGCACGTCTCCACCCCTTGGTCCAATCTAGTTCTCTCTCCTGGCTTCCACACTCGCCTCAAGAGGAAGTCTGCTTTGTTAGCACTTAGCCTCTTGTTTGTGGTTATTTCTCATCTGCCACTACCTGTCCCTAAAACACACACACACACACACACACACACACACACACACACACACACACAGAGAGAGAGACAGACAGACAGACAGACAGACAGACAGACAGACAGACGGGGGGGGGGGGGGGAGAGAGAGAGAGAGAGAATGCCCTGATGGCTGAGCCTCTCTTGAGTTGCTTAGAGAGTACATACATGCTACATCCATGCTTACCCACTTACCTAAAATGGATGGTCCCTGGATACAGAATCAGGATTAGGCTTTTCTATACATTCCGGTCTCAGAACCAGGCAAGGTGACTGTGGAGTATTTGTTGAATTGAGAGATAACTGAGTCAGGGCTAGCCATAGCCCATAGCTATCACAGCAAAACCCACCCAAATCCTAGACAGGGAAGATGTGTGGAATGCAGACCTTTCCACATTCCCAGCACAAGGGACAGTAGATGTGGTTGAGAACCCAGAATTGTTCTCTCACCAGACATTGCTTATGAAATCCCATACTACCCAGGGAGCAGGGGTTGTGAAACAGGCTAGATATATTCTGGGACCCAGTGAGTGCTGGTGGTGTATGTACAAAAAATGGAAAATCATTCATCCTGTATGCCCAAAGAATTAGGAGCCTCCCTTCTCCTTGGAAAGTGCTTAAGAAGGCTGCCCTACTGAGTTTTTCAGCTTCCCATATCTTCTCTGTCTTTATACCATCTTCTGGAAAAAAGGACTGGAAATGAGAAGTAGTGTGTTCATCTTTGACTTCTGCCACTGGTCCTTAACAGCTCAATAGGTTGAGGACTGAGTGAGTAGTGTGTCTTCGGAAAATTGCCTCTATTTTTTTTCCTGCACCCCTTAAATCCCAGAATGGTCAATTAAAAGCAAAATCATCATCTATCCTGCAAGGCAGCACACACCTATCTCCCCGATCCATCACTCTAATTAGCGAGGATGAGAAGGACTTGCCTACTTTCAAGGCCAGCGTTCAAAAACTAACAAAAGTCTCAGGAGAAGGGGCCTGGCTCAGCCTAGCATGGAAGGCTATGGAAAACCTGAGAATTCTGAAATAAGATCCTGGGGTCATTTAGCCCTTGTTCTCTGAACTATAAACAACAGTAACCATCATGCCAACAGTACCAAGAGCAGATACCACTTTTAGTGCCTATCAAAATATGATCCAGATGTTCTAGTCCTGTAATATGCTCTAGAAAAAAATACTTGAGATGGCAAGATGTGGTTACTGTGGCTCCACTGGGGACTTAGCTTATCTGGCCATCCAAGGGAAGCTCTGGGAACCTCTGCATTTAAAAAAAAAAAAAAAACAAAAAAAAAACGGAGTAAGTTTAGACTTACTTGAAATGGAATTTGTTTGCACAATATTTCATATTTCTTCTGCTCAATACAATCTTTAATTATAAAAACACCCCGACTAGGTAGCTACCACATTACAGATAAGAAAAATGAGGTCTGACATGATTGGTCCCAATATACGCGTAACTCCCTACAAATTGAACTCAAATTCCAAGACTCCACATGCCTGCCCCCGGCTTTAAGAGAAGCCTGGATCTGCAGCCACACAGAGAGCTCCATAAAGTTTGTGCCTCTCTGTTACTTCCTTGTGCTGGTTACCAGGCCCACAATGCTGGGGACACAAGAAGGGACAGAAGATGATCAAAGACTGAGATAGCATCCCCTGGACACCAAACACTGCGCTGAGCCGAGAACACACAGAAATGAAAGTACCATAGCTCTTACTCTGAGTTCTCCCCAGCTAGAAAGAAACAAATGTCCAGAAGGCTGTACCTCTAGACAGCTCGAATCCCACCAAGTACAGGTTATGTGTCAAGTACTGTTCTGAGCACAAGCATTTCCCTGGAAGAGTATAAACTCGAGTTCCTAGAAGCAGCCACTCCAGTGTTGAAGACTCGGCAAGGCTGATTGGCTAGTGAGAGCTTCTGTGATAATGGAGAGCTGCCACGTTACAGTGCAGAGCCAAATCAGTTTAGGCTATTGACAGCCCCTTCCGTAGCCATGGGTTGCCTACCTACCCCTGTTTCTGACCCAACACTTTTGTGATGCTTATGTGAAACTTTTTGAGATGCATTAAGTTATAGACCACTTCTACTAATTCAAAAGCTAAGGATGTCCTCAGAGAGCATCTAAGAGCTATAGCAAGGATTTCATCATTCTGAGGTTACCTCCTGATGCTCCTACCAATATATGTGAAAAGCGCCTGGATTTAAACCTCCTTTGTTCTGTAACTATAGAGTGTCAATTATTGTGACCATACTAGAATATTGTATTATGGAGAGCCTGAATCCATATTCAAATAAACTCTTAATCCCTTTGAGTTGAGAGCTATGTTTTGCTGTTGCTCTTTTCCTCCTTAGAGGTCCTAGAACCCTTGACTCTTCTGTGCCTAGGTCAGCACCAGGCTTTTAACAGCCCCATAACAAATGCTGGGAGAGTGAATCAGGAAATGAACAATACGTCAGTCTATAGCCTCTACATGAGGTCGTTTCTTTAGTGAGGAGCGAGAAATGGCAATGACTCCAGCCACTCTGGTGGGCTATGCCTCTGAGAAACTTTTGGAAATACATTGATTCTTTTGGACGCATGGAATAAGTGGAAAATGATCAAGACCTCCTCAAATCAGAAGAGTCTGACGATGCAAAGGGCGTTCACAAACAACTGGGCTTTTGTGATGCCTGGAAAGTAAAGGTTTGGAATGAAGATGAGAGGTCGGCTCCTCCATCACGTCGACCTCTTCATTCCTGTCATATGAGATCCTTAGGGCAGTGAGTGAGCTATTGATTGAGAATCTGTCCTGCCTAAAGTGACCTGCAAGGTTCGTGACCTTGAACTTAATCTTCTACCTTGCCCTGGTCACTAACCATAGTTCATTATATTTGGCCTAGCTAACACAAACATTCCATTTATCTAGAGTAATTGCTCATTCCTCCTCTGCACGTAACCACTGCACATTTGAACTGTGTTCTATGTGTATCGCTTTGAAAATAACCGGTCCCAATGAGAGAGATCAATCCCAACCCAGGTTTTCACTGGATATCTGAGAAGGCTCATGGAGGGCCGGTAACTAACAAAACAGACAGTCACGTGCACAGAGGACAACCATCTGCTAACTGTAGAGCCCAAAAGTCTGGAAGGAAAAAGTTCGACATCAAAGGCTTTCAAAGAGTCAGCCCACTGGGCCTCTCTCACCAGGACATGACGTTTTCTCCTTAAGGAAGAGTCACACAATGGCCGTAGAAGTAAGTTTCATACTTATTCATTCATTCAGTGTCCATCTAGGGGCCATTAAGAGCGGGGTATGGGGCTAGATACAGGCAATTCAAAGCATCTGGACAATCAAAAAAAAAACCACGTCTTTTAGGCTTGAACTCCAGCACAGCTGCGTATACTTGCTACCAGAGAGACTCTCCCCTAGCAGGGGCCCTATTAAACTCTCAGATGAAGCAGATACCTGACAAGATCTCTTCTATAAGCTATAAGGAACTCTTGTCCCTGTCAAGATCTGCACACATACCACCCGTAGCCCTGATGATTCTAGGCAAGTGGTAGTGGTTACATTTTAAGGAATAGGGAATTCAAGGACCTTCTTTGGGGGAAAGTGGCTCACAGACAGGACCAATTTAAAATATGGCAGTGGGAATAAGGAATCAGATGCTTGGATGGAGCTTGGTAGCATTGGGTATAGAGAAGATTGAAATAGAATACAAGGGAAGATAGGGGAGATTTGCTGATGTGGGGGGGGGAGGGGAGTATGCTCCTACAGTTGGAGGATCTATGCTGATGTTTCCGAGGCTAATCCTAATGCCCGCTGGGACTACTTCTCAGAACTTTGATCTAACAATGACCTAGAATTAAAAATGAAGAATAAGGAAGAGAGTAAAATGGGAGAGTAGAGAAAATTAGAAGGAAGGAAGAAGAGGAAGAGAAGAAGGGAGGAAGAAGAGAAAGGGAAGAGAGGGGAAAGGAAGGTTGAAGAGAAGCAAGAAGAGGTAGATTAATGTAATGTGGCCAAGGAAAGACTAGGCTAATGGGTCAATTATACTCAAATGACTTGCATGAAGCCAGAAAACACAGCACCTATGTTCACCAGCTATGTTCAAAGGAAGGCTGCTTCACTAAGACAAGAAGCTGCCACTGATGGCAGGTGACACTGGCATCTGTGGGAACCTGGGGACAGTTGGACTCTGAGCATTGTACTGCCATAGAACCCACCTCTGTGGTGTCCAGGGATATGGGAATCCACAGGAGCAGAGGTAAGGAGATAGGCAAGTTCACATCCTCAAAACAATAGGGGTCATAAGGATCATCCAAGATCGTTGGTCTACAGAGGCCTTTTGTGGTGTCTAATAGATCACAGGAACCCTATGGGAAGAACCAGTGGGCAGCTGTTTAAAGTGTCCGCAGATGTGGATAGCAAAGAAGGAAAATCAAGAGCTGGGAACAGTGTCATTCCGCTCAGGCAATAACAAAATTTGCGGATATCAGAAGGCCGATCTCCAACTCAATGGAAAATTGAAATGTTACTATCAGCTGTCTACACAAAGTACCTGTTAGAAGGCCAGGAAAATAACCTTTAAATCAAGATGTATCAGCAGTTACATTATCTGTCTAATAGAGACGTTTGACAGCTATACAGGGAAAATCCAGCAGGCATGCATCAGTATGCATGCAATGTCCTAGTTTGAAAATGTATAAAGCAAAATTTGATAGACTGAAATAAACCAGTCAGTGCAGAATCTACTTCTAGGTGCATTTATGTAATTGTCTGAGGTCACACACTGAGGAATATTTTAATATAACTTTTTCAGTAGTTGATAATAGACTCAGCCAACCATAGCCCAGTAATTACAGAGAAGATCTAAGCCACACAGTTAACTTGCAATGAATGTGGCCAGCAACATAAAACTTCACCTTCTCTCAAGTGCACCGAAGCCGTTTGCTGTGTATGACCTCCAGTGGGCATACATTTTAAAAGAGTGACCCTGGCCCCACAGGATATGTTTAAGAGTATCCATGAAACTATGCCAAGATTGCATAATAGAAAACTCAAAGCATATGAAAACGAAAACTCAAAGCATATGAAAACAAAACATTTTACATTTGATCAGATAAAGACAAAAAAATTATTTTTGTTATCTTTGCTCTTTTTTTTCCCCTTTGAAGCAAGCTTTTGTGTATCCCAGACTGGCCTTGAACTCCTAATTCCAAAGCCTTCATCTCCCACATTCAGTATAAAATTTAAATGTCTGTCTCAAATGTCTAGAAATGAACGGCAAACAGAACAGAAGAAAAATTGAATGAGATGAATGATAAAACGTGAGGGTAAACCAATTATACCATGAATAGAAAACAGCAAAGTTCAATGTAGCCATGAAGGTACAGAAAAAATACATGCAAACCCTCATCAAGGCCTGGACTAATCAGGATGCACACTGTGCCTTTGCCAGCACAGTAAATCACTGGAAAACAGTCACAAACCCACTCTCTTTCTGTAGACAGAACAGATTCTGAAAGTTCTAACCCTCCCAGATGAGCAAGTGATATGGCTGGAGTCAGATGGGCGGTACTGAATCTGGGGAAGACCAGGCTCCAAAAGGACCAACTTGCACACTGTGACAGCCTGGGTGCCCACACTGCTACTTGAACCCAGAAGACACCCAAATTCAGACATGTAATTCTCCGGCCTCGGTATTTTCCTGAGTATGGTTCGGTACCGAACCCTAAACGGACCTTACCAGCTTGGAGACCTTGAACTTATGCCCTCTTTCCCTCACTGTCAAACACCAGCTGTAGTTGATGGCTCAGTCTTTCGCTGCACCACCACACACTAGCCATAGACGTCCCATGGCTTATAAACTACAAAATATATAAAAAGCATGAAAGAGTTTACCACCTTCATTATTAAATTTGTTAAGCATTCGTGTCCAATGGTGGCCACAGCACACTGTGGAGGGTTGGTTCTCTGTTTCCACCATACGGGTCTGGGAAGTGAACTTGGGTCATCAGAGCCGGCAACCTTCACCCACTGAACCCCATCTTCACTATTTTTTTTTTATTTTATTGAACATATTTCCAGGGTACAATGCAGTTATTTGGCAAATGTGCAGTGAAATATGAAATGATGAAGCTGGGGTGACTAAACATGTTGAGCTCCTAACCCTCCATAAACCTCTAGTGACCACTATCAGTGGCTATTTAGTGACATTGGACTAGACAAGGATCTCCCTCACGAGATGCAGACAGTTTTGGGTTTGTTTTTGAATGGCTGCTTTGAAAGTGAGCTTCTGTATACCACTGAGAGTGAGTAGTAACAAAAGAAAAGGACCAGGAAAAAAAAATATATAAGCCCAGATCTTGTAGGAAGACTGTGAGGTCTCTGAATGATGGCTCTCCTCCTCTTGGCAACCATGTGAAAGTCCTTTGTGCCACGTGCTCTGGGAGTGTGGAGTTGTTCCACAGCTGCTTGCCCATCACTGCGGAGGCAACAGCATTCTCCGTGGGCCTGCAACTGAAGCTCCTCTGCAGGAGAGGACAGAGGAAAAGCTTGGGGTGGGAGCTCACTTCAGGAGGGAGGGAACCTGTTCCACAGCTGCAGGGAATGGAGCTTATTGCTACCGCTGCAGCATGCTGAGAGCTGAGGTAAGGCTAGGAGCCACCTCATTAATCAAGGCTGTGACTTTCATGGAGGCCATGATGTTAACACTTTATTAATCGATTAACTCATTCACACATGCCTCCTTTTTACCTTTGAGTCTGCTTAGAAGCTTTTTGCTTTTTTTTTTTTTTTCATACAAAATGGTGTTATAACACGAGTTTCTGCGGGTCTCTGGGGTAACCATTGGTGAGACTTACAAGGGCCCATTGTGGGTTCCGGCAGGGAAAAAAGTGCTTAGCAGGATGGGTCTTGTTGAAGGTCTGTCCCGTGAGTCTTCCAGCCTTTGTCTCCAGCTGCCAATGCCTGCAATAGCCAAGCTTCCAAAGATTTCATCTTCCCGAGTCTTCCTAAAATTTCATCTGTGTTTGTTGGAGAGACTGACCAGGAAAATAAAGACTGTTCTATTGTCCTCACCTGTCATGATGCGTCTTGTTCACTCAGCACTGAGACATCCTCAGGGTGGAGCTTACAGATCTAGCAGAGCAGTAGTCGAGCAAAGACAAGTTGGTAACCAACCCACCATCAGCTGGGCTGGGGGAGAACAGTCAAGGCTCACCTTCATTGTCCACGGGCCTAGATTCGGAACCACTTAGGAGACATACCTCTGGCACCTCTGTGAGGGACTGTCTAGAGAGGTCTAGGAGAGCGGGGAAGACCCACCATCCCTGGGCAGGTCTGAATAAGAAGAGGAAAGGGAGGAAGTGAGAGCAAGCTGAGCACCAGCATTGATCTCTCACCTCTTCGGGACTATGGATGCCACGTGACCAGCTGCCTCTGGCTCCTGCTGCCACACCTCCCCTGTGGTGAGGGAATGTACCCTCTAACTGTAAGCCAAATGAACCCTTCCTTCCTGACATGGATTCTTATCAGGTATTTTGGTCACAGCAATGAGAAAAGTAGTCCATTTCAGAATCAGTAACAGAAGCCGGGAAGTTGCTCAAGGTTTCGTTTGCGATTTATGGGAGTTTAGAATTCTCCACACCCATGGAGCAGAACTTCAGAGGCAAAAAGGCTTGCCCACAGGTGACCCTGAGTTCTTTGATAAATGACTTAATTTTCCTCTACCCCTGGGTAGCTTTAGCTTGATCATAGGTCATAGATCTTAAATAAGTTTTGATTCTACACTCATGCACTGTGGCTGGAGTTTTTCCTTCTCATACTGTCACTGTCTAGTGTGCTAAGATAAGGGAAAGAATCCTAATCCATGGAAGCCATTGTATAAAACTGGAGTGACAGCAGACACCTTCTCTGGTTTCAGTTGCACATGGTCATCCTCAATCCAGAAACATTAAAGAAAAAAATCGCAGAAGCAAGTAAGTTTTAAACGGAAGGCTGCGTGAGCAGTTCCATTCCATCTCGTTCTGGGTGCAAATCCTCCCTCGTCTCAGTGTCTTCACACTGTGCTCACTTCCGTTAGTCACTTAGCAAACCTGTTCCTTGACTGACAATTGTGACATCATGGTTCTTACGTTCCAAGAACCCTTATTTTATATAACAATGGCCCCAAATAGCAAAAGTAATGATGCCGGCAGATTGGGTCTGGCCAAGAGAGACTACGAAGTGTTTCCTTTACTCCCGTGAACAAAAAAAGAAAATTCTTGTATTGTTTGTTTTTAAAAGTCATATGCTGAAGGTGTTAAGACCTACAGGAATTTTTATTGTTGGTCTCATATAATGTTTTATTTAGAAATCATTTAAAGGATAAAGGCTGTGTATATCCTAATCATAGAGATACCTGAATCTTGTTTTTCTAGGAATAGTATTCTTTCACCACAGAGCCATATTCCCAGCCCTGCATGTATGCCACATCCCTCTTTAATTTTGTTTATACTTACCCTCTATCATTGTCCTTGATCATGCTTATTGGATGTTGTCCAAAGTGTTAGTGTTGCAAAGAGATAACACCCTCTTCCATTTCTGCTTAATAATCTTTTATTTATACCTCACGTATGTTAAGGGTACAGCAAAGAGATACTGTGTCCCTTTTCAGCTTTTCTGACACTTCAGTCAACAATTGTTAAAGCTCTCCTTATTCCTAGTGTAAAATGTATTTGTTCTCTAAAATCTTCACTCTTAGCCACTTGCAAAAGATTGACAGTTGCCAATCACAATTTCTTCCTTGAAATCCAAGTGGTTATCTTCTTTAGGATATGAAGGCAGCCAGCTGGTACCCCTTTCAGGCTGGACTCCATCTATCTTCCACCCTGATTCCTGTTAGGTGTAACTGTGTTAGCAGACTCTTCAACAGAGCTGAGAGGAACGGAACAGCATGCCTGGATCCCCTCTCCATTCTTCTGTCTGTCTTCAGAGCATGCCCTACACCCTTGCCAACTCCTGTTTTCTGTCTCCCTATCGAAGAAGTAAATCTGAAAGCCAGGTCTCCCAGCATCAAGGCCACAGCCTGCATGATTCAGTGACCCCTTTTGTTCTGGGTCCTGAAGGTGATGGGTGAGAGGCCCACCACTTCCAGAAGATCAGGAGAAAGTGAGGCCAGAGCTGAGACGAGTCATGAAAGAATAAGCAGCTCTTTGGAGGCACAGCCTGAAGCCATCCAGCCCCTGGGTCCATGGTAGCATAGCACAAGGTCCTGCTGAGGAAGACAGGAGGGGACAAGGCAAGGCCCAGGGCTGTGGAATGGACATCTTGATTGTCAGAGCAAAGGAGGAGGCAGCCATACGTCTGAGCTGCTGGTTCAGTTTCTTCCTTTGAGCTCCACAAATAACCTGTGATTCCTGAGTCTCTCTTATTATCCCTGCTCAGGACTTAGTTAATTAAGAGAGGCCACAGTGGACAAATGGCCTGGAAAGGAGGTATTTTCCTGTCAGACCTCAGACATCTTTATAACAGAGACTTTGGAAATAGTGTAAAACTGATGGAGAAGCCGAGGGAAAGTTTTGGACCACCTGTTGTCTACCTCACGTGAGTGTAAACATTTATGAGCCTGCCTTTTGCTTTCATAATGACCAAGGTCACTATATCAGTGGACCTTTCAGGGGTCCATAAAGTCAAGCAGTTTTGAATACAATAGGGAACAGGACAGGATATGAGATATTCATACATAGGAAGGACTATAAGAAGGATTCATGCATGTATACACCCATGAATGGAAAGCAACAGAGCTCTAGAACACACTAGTAATGTTGGTGACCCTAGCATTCCCGGAAGTTAGAAACCCCATGGGATCATCTCACTCACTGGAGGCCCCTCCCCCTGCAGTTGGTCAGTTGGTCTCCTATTGGCCACATCCCAGCATAGATGCCCCATAGGCTACACTTCAGTGGCTAGAGGTACAACCCATTTTTTAGAGAGAGGGGTGAAGCCATAAGGCCAGACGAGGACCTTGGGACAGCTAGCTGCACAGAATGAATGAGTGCAGCTGGCCCACCAGAGAGCCCTGAAGAATGCAGATCCTTTGAGTTAGAAAGGGAATAACAAGCTCATTCAAGAACAAAAAAAAAAAAAATTCCTCCAAGTGGTCGAGGGACCAAGAAACGAAAGCAGGAAGAGAACTGAACCAGAACAGAAGGGAGTATCAAAGCCTGAGCGAAGGGCAGCTTCACAGGGGGCAAAGGCTGCTGGGAGATAAAGGCTGAAAGGACTTCTAAAAATGAGTAGTGGTGTTGTGCTCTTATAACAAGGTAAAACAGTGAATGGATTTAGGGGAGCATTAGAGACCAGAAAAGGCTCAGAAAGCCAATTGGTTATCCCTCTGGCTCTGTGATGGGTTAATAGTGATCAGGGAAACCCGACTAACACAGACCTCCATCAGTGTTCTGCCACCAACTATATGTAGGGCCCAAATGAATGCCTATACCTCCCTGGTCTCTGGTTTTACTGTGTACGAAATAGGTGTGCTAACTACTGACAGCTTGCAAGGTCCTGTAATTCTGGAGGGAGAGGGGAAATGTGAAAGCATTCTTTGAACTGTCTGTTAGCGCTTTGAACTCACAGGGTGAGGCTAATGGGGAGACTTGGCGACAAACTGCTGATCTCAGGTGTGAGCCGGGGACTTTGATAGGCACTCACTCTCCTCAGTGTCACCGTAGACATCACAAAGCCCGTGTCATTGTCCAAACTGATGAAAGGGGCTTTGAAGTGTCCAAAAAACTAAGTGCCAAGGGCAGACTTTTGAAAGCTCTTGGTTTTACTGCTCCCAACCTGGAACTACCCTGAGCAGCCAGGCCCTGAATCCACTTACACTTAAAGCCCTCTGGAACCTGACACCCTGCGGAGACAAGACCAAGGCTCGCTCATCAGTTATCTCCTACCCAGTGATCAGCGCAGGCAGGCCACAGCGTATGGGATATGGACAGGAGTGAGGGAATACACGCTAATAAGGAACGAAGAGGAGGATCGTCACCCCTGAAAGAACAGAAAAGACTTTGCGGTGTGGAAAGCAACTGGGCAGAACTTTGAAATGAACGAGGGACTGGATGGGTACAAAGCAGAAAGAGAAGCTAATTAGTTTATGTCTAAACAAGAGAGTAAACAAGAGTGCAAATCGGGGCTGGTTGGATGGCTCACTGAATAAAGGCGCTTGCTGCCAAGGCTTGTGACCTGAGTTCGAGTCCCAGGACCCACACCATACATACATGCACCCACCCACAGTAAATAAATATAAAACAAGCTAAAATTGGAAAGGGAGACAGACAAAAGCACAGGATGCAGACAGCACAGACCCAGACAGTGGCTGTGAATCTGCATGCTTTCTGGCTCATCTTGGGGAAAGTTATGTGCTGAATGCTTTCCCCTCATCACTGCACAGGAGCTCCACAACAGGGAACCACATGGCCTCTGGATGTTCTAGTCCAGGCTCCACCACCTACAAGAGGTGGCCTTGGGAAGCCTAAGGAACTTCTTTAGGCCTATGGGGCCTTGTCTGCCCAATAAAAGCATCTTGCTCATTTAGGGAACTGTGTGAAAGGTAAAGGATGTGAGTCCCACCCACACCCAGCAAAGACCCTAGCAGGTTCCCTATTCATGTCATCCTGTGCTTCCAGGCAGCCTAGGAATGAGGTCCTCCTCAATGGTTCCTGCTACCCTGGGACAGTGAGGAGCATGGGGATGCAAGAAGCCAAGAAGGCAGAAAAGCACTATTTTTCTCCAAAGTTGGATCTGCATGGTAGCCTTGAAACGGTGCAGAATCCCAGCGCGTCATTGTCCCTTCCCAGGCTCTGTTTTTACCCTGTCTCACTTGGTCTTGTTCGTGAGATTCTGTCTCTTGCTGCAGTGACAGACGTGAGACTGGATGGGGAGCAATCAGAGACAGATGGATAAGACCTGCTGGAAGGTGGCTTGAAGCTGGGATGCATCTTCCTCTCTGGGGCTCCTCCAAAGCCCAGTGAGTGAGGACAGAAGGGAGCACACACCTCTGCCTACCTCTGCCTAAGGACCACACCGGGGAGAGAATTAATTTTATGCAGAAGCGCACTGTTATTTGAGAAGCATTTCTGGTGCTCTTACTCCTGATGAATCAGTTATCATTTGTCATTTTGAAGAAACGCTTTAAAAATCATTTGAGAAAAAAAAATATTCACCAGATTTGTGTATAACGGAATGTGCTGAATAGAAACCCACACTGGGCATCTGCCCTTGAGTCCAGTGCTTGGGGGAAATATGGCCTTGGGCTGGGAAACACAAAACTTCAGACTAGAGAATGGCGGTACAGGGACTGAAATCCACTCTTGTGTCCTTTACTTCCTCTGCATCTGTATCAGCTCTGTCGTTTAACCCTCACAGCAGGCATGCAGGGAAAAAAAGGAATAGAAAGTTGTTTCTTCCACAAGGAGTCCTGGGTCCAGCAAGGTTATACGATATGGCTGTGGACTCCCAGGTTG